>OY757911.1:85233274-85465774 GCA_963585895.1 Sepioteuthis lessoniana
TCTACTACGTTTCGCCCGATATGTCCCCCGGCCTTCTTCAGGTGTTTGTCGAACTCGGGAACCTTCACGGAACTTCGAACTACATCCTTTATTGAATCCATTGGAATCGCCTGTTCTGATTTCGTTAGCCATAAACGTGTACAAGTGTTAAGTATTCCTGTATTGTTACTCGCTTGCAATCCGGATTGGACCTGCAACCTCCTGATGATTGTCTCCTTAGAAACCTAAGGACCCAACTTAACTGTTACGCTATGTGTCCTGCTGGACTCAATAAAGGACGTAGTTCGTAAGTTCCATGTAGGTCCCGAGTTCGGCAAACACCTGAAGAAGGCTGGAGGAGATATCGGCCGAAACGTTGTGGAAATAACAATAAAGATGAAGATAATAGTTCGAATACCCTTTATGATAAAAATAGAATATGTATTTACCCAACAAGTTGTGATATAAGATCAATTTGCTCAGCGGAATACAATTGGTTTGAATTCAGGAGGAAGAAAAGATGGATTTATGCCTTTTCCAAAGGCATCAGCACAAAATGAAAGGTAAACAGTCTTGCCTAAGAGGGAACTCATCTGAATGAAATAATGTATTGCAGTAAAAACTTCTCGTCTTAGAAATTAAGACAGAAAGAATGTCGGAGAATAGAGTGATCGCATGGTTTGTAATAACACACACACACACACACACACACACACACACACACACACACACACACACACACACACACACACACACTCACAAAAACAAGACGAAGAAACGGACATGAAAAAGAGGAATGTATAAGAGTAACGACATATTGTCGCTAAAATTTAGACAGATATTTTTGTTTCTGTCCGGTTTATGTTTTCAGTTGAATGTTTGACTCATTGATTTCTTTTTTCACGTTTCTGTATAGAAACACGTAATTTGAGATTAAACAACAGACCAGAGGAAATTAGCGGAAGTGTATAGAGACAGTGGATTTTGATGACTGGCGGAAGTGGTGGTTGTTGGAATCAAAAATAGTAGCTGAGGGTCGAAGAAACAGGAAAACGAGCCAGAAAGGCGTGAAATTTTCTTTTAACTATTCAGTAAAAAAAAGAAAGGAAAATTTGACTAAATCGAAAATAGTTTCTTCAGAACGTTCCATTATTTTTGGGGTGGGGTGGCGGGGGGACAAAGCAATATGTCTGTCTGTCTGTCTGTTTCTCTCTCTCTCTCTCTCTCTCTCTCTCTCTCTCTCTCTCTCTCTCTCTCTCTCTCTCTTCCTATATATATATATATATATATATATATTAACCTAAAAATAATCAAAATGTTCATATACATTATATACATTCAAAGAAGATTATATCTATAGTTTTATTTACATTCTTTGAACGAACACATGTGATAAGTTTAGGAGAAGGCGTCATTGGTATGGCTATCAGAATGAAAATAAAATTCCAAAATATAAGAATAGAAAGATGAGGAGGCGCTCTAAACGTAACGGTTATCATCGTAGAAAATAGAATCGGTAACCCGAGTTTAAATCATGGACAAGACGGTTTGACTTTTGATTTGTGTTAATATCCTTCGGAAATTCATAAATTCCTCGTTTTTCCCTTTAGCTATGGGTAAATAGGGCAGACTGAGCTCTTTAGCCTTGGTTAGGCAACCATTCTAAAAGAGGAAAACTTTGAATTCAAATAAGCTATAACTCCGATAAAGACTTGAAATTGTGTCACATCTGACCTTGGTGGAGGGACTCAGATGAAATTGTGTCACATCTGGACCTTGGTGGAGGGACTCAGATGAGTTCCCTCTTAGGCAAGACTGTTTACCTTTCATTTTGTGCTGATGCCTTTGGAAAAGGCATAAATCCATCTTTTCTTCCTCCTGAATTCAAACCAATTATATACAAACACTAATACTAAACTTAACTCTTTGGGCAAGAATTTCATTATTGCTTTTTAATTCTGCTTCATATCGAAAGTGATTCGATAACTATCACACTCCGATGTTGGTATGTGACATAAGGTCGGTTTGACGTGGAGAGCCCCGGAAAATACAGGTATTGTCTATCCTGCATTTAGGATTACACCATTTGGTATTGTAAAGGTATTACATTTTGATTAATAATCTTAGAGAAAATGGTAGACCGGTGGTACTTTCAATAGAAACTATGTGTGTGCGTTCGTGTGTTGTGAGATGTCATAATTTCCAGGAGATATATGCTGCGATATGCACGTCTAGATTAACTCGTTGTCTACAACATGGCTCTATTCAACATGATTCGATACAAAATGATTTCCCTTTCTCATGATATATTTGTACCGAATCGACTTGTCAAATCCACTTTGCTAAATTCTTTCATACACTTTTTGATCATACATGTGCTGCCGGTGACCTATCACTTGACGGTTTGTCTTCAACATTGGTTTTCCACCGTCTTATCACATTACTCTCAAATAATTGTCACGTTACAATATACATTTCACGTTACGTTATACATTTCTTAATTGTCTAAGAATGTTGTAAAAACAGCACATTTTGATTAATTACTTTAATTAATCTATCTGTTGATATTTCATTGGGAATATCTTTATTAGAAAAGCGGAACTGATGTTAGAGAGAACACCTTGGAAAGATTCCAGAAATGTGTTGATAAGGATGGCGAACAGATGGCAAAACGACTCCCATAGAAACGATAACATTTTTTGAAAATCTCTTCTCTTGATTTATTTTTTATAGTCACAATTCTTGTTAGAAACCCTCCGGTGCAAAGCTTTGATTTGTTGTAAACTTTGTTAGAAACATGAAATAAATAAAAGGCCTTTTGACATTTGCCTTTCGTATTTTATCGTCATTATAAATAATTAAGGAGAAATTATTTCATCATCAGTATTTTATTAAGAAATTATTTTACGGTCATTTTAAATAACTGTGATCCAAGTTTTGTTCCCTCACCAAGAGTAGATGGATCTGAAACCAAAACCTCAGATTATATTTGAATACATATATACACTCATAAATCCAGGGTAGGGGCTGAAGTAACAGGGCTGAAGTAACAGGACAAATACAGAATATAGTTAGTAGTTGTATTGCGAGTATCTCAAAGAAAGTTGGTGGAGATGTTGAGACAAAGACAAGATGAAAAGATAATGACAAAATGGAGTTTTTCATGTCAGGAAAAGAAAAGTCAGAGCCTTGGTCACGAAAAAATCTCACTTTATTTTCTGTTACAACTTCATTTTGGACTGGTCTCAAAAACAGTAAAAGGAGAAGCAATATTTTCTAGTCGATTAAAAAAGATGGTTGGTGGTTTATTGGGTTTTATGGCATATCAACCTTTGTAGGTTATTTAACGCCAAATCCATTTTTACGTAAATAATCTGTTCTTTTAAAAACAATTCAGTTTAGCATAAGTACACAGTTTAATTGTCAAAAACATTTCTATTTCAAACTATTCAAGCAGTAATATGTAACAATTCGGTTAAGTGTAAATACAGTTTTAATGGCGAAAAACAGTTCTATTTCAAATAATTCAGTTAATCATAAGCACGCAGTTTAAATGTAAGTACGGTTCAATTGTCAAAAACATTTCTATTTCAAGCTATTCAGTTTACTCAAACAATTCATTTTAGCATAAGTATGCTGTTAGTTCTATTCAACTCATAGATAGGGCCCTATCAGGTGCTACCACTCCGGGTCAGAGTGGACCTGGGAGCGATGGCAATGAAGGGGTACTCCGCATTCCCTTAAGCTCTAGCACTGCTGGAACCTAACCATCAGATTGTTTAGTGTCATATCCAGGACACTCGTTAAGGGGGGGGGTCTTACCCCTATGCAGAGGTGCAGTCAGTGTATTCTACCGCCCCAGCTGACAGGGCAAGATTAAAGAAGAGTTTATTCAACAAATCCTTACCCCCTCGCTCCCATTAGGTTGGACATTTCTTTCGCACCGAAAGGTATTTTATTACTCTTCCGGTGAAAACAAACAAACAGTCACGCAGTTAACAGATTGTTTTTGAACATCCCACAACTCTCATATATAAACGTCTTTCGCAGCAATCGAAAAGTTCTTGCGATTGACCTATTCTCGTTGGTTACACAACTGGACACCAGGGTTGGTGGTGGTTAGAGGCAGCCACTTCTTTACAAGAATATAAAAAAGTGCAACTGAGGTGACGATACAAGATAACAATTGTACAGTACTCACTTCCGTAAGCAATCAAGCCTAGTAAATGATATGCAAGATGTTGCTGTCCCTGTTTGGGGAGGTCCTGTATTAGTGAATATGTCGGAAATTCGCCATTGTCATAAAGTTTTTACCCATTCTATAAAAGTAGAGTATGTAAATTTAAATGCCAAACAAATAGATTGAACTCAAAACCATTTAGTAGACACGGTTTAACTAATTAACTATCTGCTATATCCAACCAAAATTTAAAAAATCCTATTGATTGATTGATTTTAACAGCATACCAACGTGTCTCGGGTTATTTTATGCCGATATGTTAGGGAAGTACGTTAACTGGACATTCATATTTCCATTTTTTGTGTGGTTGTTTCGTTAGAGATTTTTTTGCACACACTTATATGATATCAAGTATTCCGATCTAAAACAAAGAGTTTGCACACATATGTATGGTTTCAATTATTCCTATCTAATAATAATAATTATAGGGTTTTATGTAATTATTTCAATCTGATAAAAGTAATTTGTTTGCACACAGTTATATGGTTTCAAATAACTAAAAATAATCCTCAGGAGACGATTATAGCTTCAACTAACAATTCTTGATATACATAATTTACAGAAATATGGCATCAAGTATGTCTATCTAATACAAACAATTATTACATAGATCTATTTGACCCATCAATAGGACCATAACAGGTACCACACTTTGGGTCAGTGGACCTGTGAGTAATGGCAATGAAGATGTATTCAATAGCTTCCAGATCTCCCAAGCCGATCGGCTGAGGTTCTAGAATGCACCAATTGCTCCTCTGCAAAGGGGTATGACTCCTTCAACGAGGTCACCTTTGGACCGTGGTGGTGACCTGTAATGTTTGAGGACGGGATGCGGGTCGATGAGCGGCCTGTGCTCCAGGTACTAAGTGGTCACGTGACCTGCAACACACTACTTTGGCCAGATTGAGCAAGATGGATGAGGTTGTTCATACTACGAAAGGAGGTCAAACACGTGGTCAAGGAAAAATCCCACTCTTTATTGTTGATTTTATAACTTCCCTCTGGATTGACCAAAAAAACCCCCAGGAAGATGTGAAGTGGTATGTTTTGGAAAAATCCCTTCTTACACATCGTAGCCAACCTCCATCGACAGGAAGACAGCTTCAATTAGTCATGAAATTTTGGTTGCTACTTGTCACAGTAACTAACCAACTGTCAATTTTCAAAAATTCCAAAGTTTTGTGTGTGATTGCCTCTCGCAGTGCAAGAATTCGTGTGATTAAGGTTTTGTTATCGGTCACACAGAATCCCTGCTTGTGGGAAACGGCAACTACATTGTCCGCTACTCTGTAAAGATGACTTTGTCAATAATCGGTATTTTGAACTAAATATGTGATTAAATATTTTCTGTTCGTTTTTCTTTTAGAAATGTTCGGTTGGGGATGAATGATTATATTTAAGATGTTTAAATAAGATTTCCATAAGTTGGACAAATCAGAAATACTTTTATAATAATAGTTTACTTTTTATTATGTTATTATTGACTTTCATCTATCTCTGTCCCCACCCTATGCATTTAAGAACACACACACACACACACATACGCACAGTGTGTGTGTGTGTGTGTGAGAGAGAGAGAGAGAGAGAGAGAATCCCAATTTGATAAGTACACTTCTAATATGTTTTTAAAAAATTATAAGTAAATTTATAAAAAAATTAATTTTGATTTGAATTGAAAATCTTAGCATTTCAAGTGCAATATCAATCAATCAACCTCTCTAAAATTGCATAAATATCTTTAAAAGGAGTGTATTTCTTCTTTTTGCTTACTATTACATATTCAAATTTTTATATTACTCATTTTTTATTCAAATCTTTATTATTTCTAGTGGAACATTTTACATTCAAAACGGGTATTATTATTATTAGATATTATTTATGACCAACCCTTCAACATTGGAACTGTATGACTAAAAACATGAATATTCAGTTGTCCACAATTAAGTACATTTCCTTAAATATATTTATGCTGTTTTATTTTTGGTTGTAGAAGTGTTTAGATTTTATTTTTACGTACAGAGTTGCAGTGCTCAAGAGTTTAATAATAAATAATATCTAATAATGTCTGTTTTGACTGTAATATTCCAATAGAAATTATAAAATCTTGGTATCTTTGGTTCTGAAGAAAATCAACTTTTTCTCAAAAAATTGTTTGAGGCGTACATATTTTTAGCGACACTATATATATATATATATATATATATATATTATACACATAAAATCCGTTACTGTAATTTTCAATTGGTGTGTACTGTCATCCGACGGAAAGCTGTGGAAAGTGGCCGATCAATCATAATTACATGATTAATTCATGTGTCAAAAGATGGAAGTACACGTGATACTCACAGTCAGAAAAAATACACACACACACACACACACACACACACACACACACACACAGATATATATATATATATATATATATATATATAAGTCTATTCAAATCGAGGAGATTAAATATAGAATTTGTCAGGTAGTAAATGACACTTGAGAAATTTATTAATATGTCTACACTTTGATATCAATTCTCTTCTTTTGTTCTGAAATTTATTTTTAGCATGTTCAAGGATGCATAATTATTCTTCCAGACACAATCTGCAGCGATTGTTACCTCCTTTATAAGCTTATGTAAAATCCATCTACATCTTTTATTAGCCATACATATTTAAAAAATCTCGTATTGTTAATTTAATTTCTGTTGATAAAGCTGAGTTTAGAGTTGTATTGTCATTTTTTCTAATTCTGTTCAGTGGCACGATCGTCATCATGATCGTTATCGTCTTCCTTTCTGAGAGTAACTTCATACATTTCATTATCAATCAAACAATTATCTTCCGTAACAGAATATGTGTTCATAATTTTAACATTTTTTTCCGGCTATAGCTGCTCTGCTCTGGTGGTATCGAGCACTTTTCTTGCAAACTTTTCTAATTTGCATAAATCTATCTATCTATCTATCTATCTATCTATCTGCATTTTACGCAAACAATATTCATTTATCAGCATCACCCCTTTTCCTTATTTGTACACTTGATTGTATATAAATCCCATGGATTAAATATTTTGTAGCAAAATTTTATATCGAGGATTGGCTAAGAAGTGCCGACCATTCGTGGATTATTGCAAAAGTATGTAATAAAAGATTACAACTAAATCTCTACATTATACGTTTTTTTTTTTTGGCAACACATGTTATTTGCTTACCTTAGATGTGACAATAAATATAGAATCTTGGCTTTTGCTACTGGCAAAATTTCTCTGTAAGTGTGTCAGTAATTATATGGTAAAGAAAATCTTATACGTCTGCAACCAGAGTGTTTATCTTTGACATGCCTAGCCCGGAGCAAAATGATATTTAGACGAAGTAATTATCTATTCACTTTAAGAATTATTTTAAATGCTCGCTTCTGAGTTCGTTGCTTCTATGTGAGCAATAATGAAAAAAGGAGAAAATGATCACAGCCGCAAAATATCAGATATATCCAAAATTTTCAACGTTAACTTTTTTGAACTTAGAAACTTAATACACACTTTTAATAATAATAATAATAATAATGAACAAGAATGAACAAGAATGTGACGGTGTTACATGTTGTGTGAAGGTGGTGGTGACGGTGATATTATTTCAAAGCGAAAATTATAACACGTTACAGAAACTTTTCAGAGAGGAGAAAACGCTGTGGAAAATGAAGATGACGGTAATACCCATTGTAATTGACGCACTTGGAACGGTTCAGAAAGGCTTCGAAAGGAAAGTGGAGGAATTGGAAATCAGAGAAAGAATAGAAACCATACAGACTACAGCACTGTTAAGATCAGCTAGAATACTCAGAAGAGTCTTGGTGACGTGAGGTGATTTGCTATCACACAGACTTCAGTGGAAGCCAGTTAAAGATGGTGTGAAAACCACATAGGAAGTAAAATTATAATGAATTATAGAAATTGGTTAGAATATTCGGAGAAGAGGCCAGAAAAACTGAAAAAAATCTGCTGTTACTGAATGTTGGAAAACTGCTTTGAAACTCAGAAAGAATAACATGGAAGAATAGCAAGTGTAAATTAGATGGTAACAAGAGATGAAACAGTTAAACTACAGGTCTGTATTTAGATTGGTTATCGTGTCATGGCTAAAGAGTCCAGCTTGTTCTAGTTGAAGGAGTGATTAGATAGATTCATGCCTTTCATTACGGCATTATCGCAAAGTGAAAAGACTCGTCCAGGATTTGAACTACGATCGTCGAGTCAATATTCTATGATGATAGCCGTTACGCCGCAAAAACAATGTCAGTTAGGACACACAAAAGGGTTTGACTCCGTTATGACTAATTATAATAGTAAAAGCTTTTCCTCACTTTTGTTTGGGCATGTAAGATTGTTGTATGGGAGTGTTTAGTACAAGTGAACTATCAAACATTTTCTTCGCCATCAATTAAAGTGGAACGCAAGTTATGAAATATTTTATGAATGTAACTAACATTGGAACAAAGCGTAAGAAAATTAGAAAAATTAAAAAAGAAGGAAATTTCATTCGGCTTCATGTCGATAATGGTTGACACTCGAAATATTTTCTGCTCCATCGGTGAGGCTTAGACTATCATGAGCGCATTCTTTGTAGAAGGGTAAGACTCCTTCCTAAAATGGTGTCTTGAGTACGACATTAAACTTTATCTGATGGTCAGGTTCAAGTTATGAAGTTCTAAGGAGTGTCGAGTAACTTTTTATTGGCAGGGAATTTCCTATGGGTCAAACTGGTCTGTTTGAAAATTAATGGAATTAGATAAGAATACTTGATAATATATAACTGTGTGCAAATTAATTGTATTCATAGTAAGCTATAATTTCTTATTTAGGGTAATTTTTGTTAGTTGGCGACTGTCGTTGAGGGCAACTCCAAGGCTCCTTTTCAATAGCTACTACAACGTGGTGTAGGGGAGGGCGCTACTCCTTTCTCTGGATAAAACAAGCTCATTGGCCTAGTGGGTAGAGTGTTCGCCACTAGTCCGGGTGACCTGGGTTCAATCCCAGGTCGAGTCATACCAAAGACTTTAAAAATGGTACTTGATACCTCCTTGCTTAACACTCAGCAATATAAGGTATATATCAAGGGTAAAGTGGAGCAATCCAGGGAAAGGAGTAGGGCCCTTCCCTACACCTCGGTGTAGTAGCTATTGAAAAGGGGGCCTTCTGGTCACCATCGACTAAACTTTACTTCACTATTGTTAGTTACTTGAAACAATATAACTGTGTGCAAAGAAACGATTATCATAATTAAAAAGAAAAAGACCACTTTAAATTATATAACTGCATATAAGTGATTTGAATTAGTTCGGCATATTGGATAACATTATTATTGTGTGCAAACAAATGATTCTCGAAAAAAGAAAAGGTGCAATTAAATATGTAATATTGGCAATGTTGTTATAATTAAAATCATTTACAAATTAATCAAATTTGGTATTAAATAACCGATAAGGTGTTGGTATGCTACCAACCAAACAAACAAACAAACAATATATATATATAGTTTGTTTGTTTAGCAGCATATCAACACCGTATCGGTTATATATACATATATATATATATATAATTCATTGACTTTGAATATATATATCTATTATTATATAATAGCTCTATCCTAAATATTGAGTATTCCATATTATATTGCAATTGGTTCGACACCTACCCACAAAGTGATTTAGTGACAACCAACACTCTTATAATATAATATAACATGATATATATATATATATATATATATATATATATATATATATATATATATATATATATATATATATATATATATTATGCTTGGGTAGGTTGAAAACTTTTGTAGGCTGGCCAAGGTACTCTTAATGAATGTAACCAAATGAAATTTTTTCAACGGAGTCTTTGCGTTCCACATCCTTCTTTATCGATGTTGCAGTGCTTTGATCCCACCGGTCACAAAAGTCATCAACAGCTGACATGACGCCATCATATAAACCTTTTAGTCTCTGAGCTTTTCAGCCCACCCTCGTGTATAAGGTAGCGTTGATATAGAGTTGACAGCGCTTAGTGACTATTAGTTTTTCGCCAATGCAATCATTGATCTAATTTAGATATAGATGCTTCATCACTGATATTAACCACTTTCTCTCTCTCTCTCTCTCTCTCTCTCTCTCTCTATATATATATATATATATATATATATATAACTTTCTAAACCCTTTTTTCAAGATTAGAATTCCTAAATCCTTCTGAACATTCTACTCACTCTAAATATCTCAGTCATTTAATAATTCAAGAACAAAATATTTTTTTCATTCGGCCAATCCGTACATGAATAAAAGAAACCGTCATTCCTTGCCCAAAAATATTTGCGAAAGGATTAATTCTACACATATACAAACCAAATACCCAAATGCATCTAATTCAATAGAATCCCATCTACTCAGTTCAGCTGCACTAAGTTTTCAACCTGTTCAAAAACTCCTGATAACATTTTGTACAAATATCAAACACGACTGAATCAAGCATAACATCTGGACATTCGAATATAATCGGTGGATGTCAGACGTTAAGCATCAGAAAACATTTGTTTTACATCGGCTGCTTTTGTTTCTCCCATTGTCTAACTGACAATGAACATCTGTTAAGATCAGTGGGTTTGAAATCAATCGAGTCCGAAAGAATATGAGACGGCGTGTCTTGAAATTAATGGATAGTTTATGCTTGCAAATTAACCTATGACATTCTATAGAGACTCACAAATTTCCTCCAGATGTTGTCAGTTGATACTTTCACGCGAACAGCCGATTGTCAAATCAGTTTACACCTGTGATTTTAAGACGTTTGTAGTGATTTACTAAATGCAATCCTTGGCAAGATATATTCACAGAAAACGTTTCTTCTGATATTTTTAACCATGAAAAATTATCGATTATTCCAGAAAGTTTGGCTAACTAACGAAATATGTTTTGTCTTAAATTCGTGCTTAGTTTATTTTTCATTCATTAAAAATAACGCAAGATACGTTTTCTAAGATATAAGTTCAGCCAAGGGGTGTAGAGATTCACCTGATCATTATAAGTTCAGAAGGAGGGTGATATTATTATTAATTATACTGTACTTTTCATTTTCAATCAATTATAAATTATATGAATAACAAGCGACTTGATATTAAGTTTAATGGCAATCTTTATTGGTGTTTAAACAAATGTATAATAAGTGAGAATCACATTATACACAAATAAAAAGATATGAGTTTTATATTAAAAATATTGAGTAAAATTATACATGAATTATACCTGAAAACAAATAAGTTATGTTTCTATGGAAGGACAAAATTATGAAGAATTAATTATGGAATCACCAATAAGAAAAACTTTTAAAAAATCTCGATTATTGATTAAGATAAATAATTCTAATTAATTTGAGGCATGTTCAATGAAGCCAAAAAGTTTTGCAATCAAACAAAATATATTTTGTCTCAGATTTGTGCTTAGTTTATTTTTCATAGATTCAAAATAACAGAGGAAATGTTTTATAAGAGAGATGAGTTCATATCTTTTGCCAAGGGTAATATAAGCTACTTAATAAGAATTGAACTCACCACCCAACTGTAAGGATCTGTGAATCCACTTTGATAACCATTACGCCATAACAAATGTTTTCTAGTTATCTATTATATAACAAAGTGGAACGGAGACCAAGTCAAATGAATTTATTAAACAGAAAATAATCAATTGAAATAGATTTTAAAAGGATAAAGTCAGTACATTACAAAAGTGAAAATTAACGGAAATAGATTTTAAAAATGATAAATTGATAATGTTTTTAAAATTTTTTTGATGAACTTAAAACAGTCAAAAGCATGTTATTTTGATGAGAAAGAAAACGTGGAAAAATATATTGTTATTGTTCTGCTCGGAAGAAAGGAAGCGATTGTTATGTCAACAAAAAGTGTCAAGCGAAATCGGAAAACGAGATCGACTCGGAGTTCAAAGCCGGCTGTTACATCCAGGTGGACTATGTGGGAAACAATTAAGTTCTGAATAGCATTTATTTTTGAAAATTCAAGCGTTGAAAATTTTGGACCCACTGTTACAATTTGACGGTTACTGATGTCATCAGGAGAAGAGAAAAAGACCTGCTTCCTTTTCGAGTGGAGGTGGGCGGAAACCAAGCACTTGAAGGAGCAGAATTAATTAATAGAACCCAAGTAGGAGGAAAGATAAGTCCTATGAGTTGTAGTGAGAGGAAATCGTGTTTTGGAGACACAGTAAGTGAACGGGGACAGAATTAATTATTGAAATCCATGTTAGGAGAAAATTGATATTGTTGATAGCTTCAATGCTCCCCCCCCCATTGACTGGTGACTCTGATTATCGATTGATCTGCTGACTGGATCCAAAACACAACGTGGGCAGATAAGCGATAAGGAAAAATACATATAAACAAAAATTTTTGTTCCTCGAGAGTGACCAATGTGAATCGGCTAACAGACTCCATGATATTTTGAATTTTAACCTTTTACCAGACCCAACCCCGAGAGAAGCTGAGAGCTAAAGACTGGGAAAAGCGAACATAATACGCTAATTGAAATCACCTTGTACCAGACGATCAAGGAGCCGGGAGAAGCTGCGAGCTAGAGATTGAGAAAAACGAACATAACACGCTACTCGAAATCACCTGGTACCAGACTATCAAAGAACCAAGAGAACCCGAGAGCCAAAGACCGAGAGAGACCAACATAATTGCCATTTGAGATTGCTTTGTGCCAGACTATCGAAAGCGAGAAGAGAAAATTTCTCTTATTATATGATAATTTGAGAGGCCTTGTTCCTGATTTTGAATGCTGAGAAATTGACTGACTGGGATGGGTGAATGTATGTAACAGTTTTAAAGACACTTAAAAAATATTATCAATATTTCAAAGCCGTGTTCTGTTCTCTGTTGGCATTCGAATTTTTTTATTTTCTTAATTGTGCGGTCTCATCCGTCCACTCATTGACTGGTGACTCTGATTAGCGATTGATCTGCTGTCTGGATCAAAAACACAACGTGGGCAGAAAAGCGGATCGATCATACCATCTGATGATATAATTAGCCAAGCGGAACGGTCAGTAGATTGAAAGCGGAATCACCCCAGTATTTAGTTGAGGTGGATGTACTGCCACAACTAAACTTACTTTAATTTGACAAAAGGCCACAAATATTGAGCACTGTCACTTAGTATTAAGGATCAATGAAACCAGCCTGCATTCCTTTATTTTTTGGCGAGACAAACTTGAGCTTAGTTTTAGTAGTAATGGTCTACTAGACGAGCTTACTAATGATTACCTGGTGACAAATGGGCCTCTTATTTACGAGGCATAGCTTTGTTTGGGTACAAGTTTACAAAAGGGAGCACCCAGTGAAGATCGAAATCACTACTCGATCTATGAGACCAACTTGCTAACCATATAGTCACAGTAAAAAGCCCACGAGACTTTGTCTAAGTGAGTATGCGTTATTTTCTATGTATGATTGCTCGTAAGCGAAAAGCTCGTTTGTGAATGTATAAATGTACATGGGTATGTCTACATGGCTTGTTTATAAATGTATGTATTCAAAAGCACTCAAAAGGTAACCATGGAAAAATTACTTACTCTAACACCTAGTTTTCAATGACTACTTCAATGTAATCCTCTTAGGCATGTAAATAGTTATATAAAGGAAAAGTACTGTTCACAATGTTTAACAGCAAAGTTTGGTTTTCTTTACCGAGTAGATTTCAAGACTCTAAGTATGTGTCACGAAGTGGAGATCAAACTTACTAATTAGTATTAATAGCGTGCAAGATCAGCTTTTGTAACCATTGCACTAAGATTAAATAATTAGTTGAGTCTGACACAACGTTGTTCAGATTTCCCGAACCGTTGGATAGCATCATTCTCTTACACACTTGCAAAAAGCATCACTGGGAATGGAGATGATTATTCAGACCAAATTCATCATTGCAAGCAAACCCTGCCGCATATGTGACAAACAAAAGAACTGTCTATAGCGTGCACTCTCATATAGCTTCTCAGACCAGCTACAGACACACATACTTTGGCACAGAATTATCTGCTGGCTACTGCGGAAGGTCGACTTGAACTGCTATTAGATTGCTCTGTCTCTAAATATTGAACACTAGTAGTTAAAAAAAAAATACTGGTCAGGTTAATTTTATTTTTTAACTGATAGTTTTCTATTATCACACATACACACACACACACACACACACACATGGACGAGGTATAATTTTCATTTTAAAGTTCAATTTATGTTATTTCTTTCATCACATACAAGCTCTTTTAAAAACTATAAAAAAAATTCTCACAAAGGATTTTTTCCTGACGATGACTTTAGGTCGAAATTAGTTGAGAATAATTAAAATATGAATAACTACAAAGACATATTCATATTCTCATCGCGAATGTTAGTCTCTCTCTTACTCTCCTCTTTCTCTCTCTCACTCTCTCTTTCTCTCTCTGCCCATATATATATATATATATATAAGATGGACTAAAAATTCTCGGCCCGACAAAGAAGGAAATGTTTAAACCCGATTTTACAAACTAGAATTAATAGCTATTCGATTTCAATTTCAATATTTGGCTCAGCGACAGACGTTGCTTTTCATCGGCGCTGAGGAAATCACGATGGCAAATTTCAATCTGTGACACCTGACTTTCGATTTTAATTAGTCCAGACAGTAGCAAGTAAGAATTTTCAAATAAATAATGATTAACTATCTTACTTATGGATAGTAAGCAAGTGTCACTGATAACGTCTCAACGATGACTCGCAGCAACCGGGAATGCCTACCGTTAGGTTGTTGATGATAATGATTACTGATTGTCAATTGGTTGAGGGAAAATATAACTCGACTCAAATATTAAATCGTGTGTTGTTTATTGCTTTACTTTGCTCACAAATAGAGGTACGCTTAGTGCAACAGTCATCGTCGTAGGAATAGGCAAACCCAGATGTTTGTTGGTGTTTTTCTACGAGATAATAACTCTGGGAGAGGAATCTATCAATCTTCTCTCCTGCTATAGGTAAATATAAGGGTATATTAGGTTCTTTAGTTTTGGAGAAGGAAAATTCTGAATTCAAACCAGCTGTACTCCGCTAAAAAATTGACCTAAGCCGTTGAAATATGTTAAAAAGAGTGAGCGTTCATGTTCGATTGTCACTGGGAATTCCATGAGTGTGGCCTCGTCTTTTTTTTATCAATCTTGACAAAATCTAAAGGCATCAAACATAGTTTTACTAACTAGTCATGGTTTTACTAACTAGGGATTCAGACAATAGTGCAATCAGAGAGGATTGAAACGACATCTACCCGTAGATTCTGATATAAATAATAAGATCATACAGCCAGGAGAAAGGAATAGAATTTGGTAAAGAAAGATTTGCCATGCTGTTAATGAAAATTGGAAAAAGATTATTAAAGGAAGGATTAGAACAGCCAAATCCAGAAAGCGTTAGAACGTTTGGAGAAAAGGAAAATTACATTTTCTTGAGAATATTGGAAGCGGACATCATCAAACCAGCGTAAATGAATTAAAAAAATTAGAAAAGATTACTTTAGACAAACGGAAAGCTTCTCAAAACCAAGCTCTCTTGCAGAAATATCATCAAAGAAATATACACCTGGGCAGTACCCCTTATTAGATACTCGGGACTATTCTTAAAATGGATAAGGGTAGAACTCAGAAAAATAGACCAGAAGTCAAGAAAATTGATGACGATGCACAAGGACTTACATCTAAGAGATGACATAAACTATATGAGTTAAGAAAAGAAAGAAGAAAGGACTCGCTAGCATCGAAGATAGAGTAGATGCATCAATACAAGGAATCAAAGACTACATTAAAAAGAACAACGAACTAATTACTGCAATCAATGATATCACTGACAACATAAGGACAAATAGAAAAACAATAACTAGGAAATAGAAATGGGAAGAAAAACAACTCTATGGATATTTCAAGCGACAAACTGGCGAAATCTCACACGATAAGACCTGGACATAACTAGGAAAATTGAATCTCTTCAAATAGCAGCACAAAACAACGCCATTAAGACCAATGCAAACAGTAAGCGAAAATCAATAATACGCAACAGCAAGTGCAGATTATGTGGTAATAGAAACGAAACGATTAATCGCATTATTAGTGGATGTAACAAGCAAGGGCAAAAGGTGTATAAGACTTCAGGCGACCGGGTAAGAAGTAAGATCAACTGAGTAATGTGCAAGAAATTGAAATTAGACTATACAACCAAGTGGTACATGCACAAACTAGAACCTGTCCTGGAGAATGAGACGCATTAAATTCTCTCAGATTTTGAGATACAAACAGATCATCTAATCCCATCCAAAAGATGGAGTGATAATTAAAAAAAAAAAAAGATAAGAAAAAGAACTTTCTATATCGTAGATTTTGCCATCTCGGTGGATTACAGAGTGAAAATCAATAAAAACGAAAAAAGAGATAAGTACTTGAACCTTTTCAGAGAATTGGGAAAACTGTGGAAGATGAGGGTGACAATGGGGTACCAGTTGTAAATAGCGGGCTTGGAATAGCCTTCAAAGGTTTGGAAAGGGGCCTGGTAGAATCAGTGGACAAATCGAGACTATCCAAATTACATCGTTGATATCGGCAAGGATACTGGGAAGAGATTGGGAAACCCGGAGAGACTTGTTATCACTCAGTCTCCAGTGAAAGTCTATCAGCAAACGTTGGTGTGAAAAACTTACAATAAGTAAAATGATTATAAGTTTAAACAATTAATTTTCATGAAATGCATTTTTAGAGAAGAATGAGATAAATTTCTTACATTTGAAGGTATTGATTCGATTTGGTTTCTTTTTTAATGGCATAACAAACTTCGAGGGTTATTTAATGCCAAAGTCATCTTTATAGAACAATAACGGTACTGTTTAATCTATAAATGGGGGGATAGGGTTTTCATAGCTTTTCCATGGGTATTCATCTGAAAGTGAACATAATAGTGTGACTGAAGTTTGAACTTGCTCACTAATTTATTGAAGTTCGGTAAGTTAACTGCTGCACCATGGAGACTCCTCCATTTCAAGGTGTTGAGTTGTTCGCAACCGAATCACATATATTGTTTTTTTGCTGAGCAGCGGTTAGAAATAAAGCGCTACCAAGTTTTCGAAATTATTGAATAACGTTTATAATTACTTTTGGGGTCTGTATGGAGGTACGAATCGCAGATTTTTAGAACAGTTGTTTGAAGGAGAGGAAAATGATTCCCAAAGTAAAACGAGGTTTTCATATCTTTTCTCTTTTCCGGTTTGTTCGTTTATGCGCAAATTGCATATCGTAGAACGTAGAAATTGTAACGCAGAACATTTTGTTTACCCATCAACTACTCTGCGGGTATTTTTCGATGAAGCTTGCTGTTCCTTACTCAATATTAACAAGATCGTTTCCAGATGACAGCCGTGTTAGGCAATCTCAGGCTGGCATATCACACAGATCTTTAAAATTGAAAAACATAATTGAAAAATTTGGTTGTTCGCTAATTTGATAATTGATATAGAAATTCATGCTGGTAGGCTTTCACAGGATTCTGCAAGGTGGAAAGCCTCCTTCAGTCTTCAGGATACTTCTAAGTATTCTTGCCGATTTCAACAGTGCTGCAGTCGAGATGGTATCGATTCTTCCTTTAATTTCTGATTCTTCTAGTCCTCTTTCTAACCCCTTTGAAGACCGTTCCAATCGTACCATCTACAATTAATATCACCTCCCTTTTTTTTTTTTTTTAGTTTTTCTAGTTCTCTGGCCAGTTTCAAGTATTTGTGTACCTTTAGCTTTCTTTGATTTTTCCATGTGATTCGCTGGAACAGAAAAATCCATTAGACGACAAGTTCTTTTTTTTTCTATTGTTAATTATCATTAGGTCTGATCTTTTGGCTGTGGTGAGATTTTGTATCTAAAAATCTCGGAGAATTTTATGCATTTCATTTTCTTTGACGAATTCTGGGCTGTTCATATACCATTTGGTATGTAATCTTTTGCACAATTTCCAATGGATCCCCTTTCCTATCAGTTGTGTCTAGTCTTGTACTCCTTTTATGCTTGTGGGATGAATTCACTTACTATATGATTAAACGTTCGATCTTTTTCTCTGCATAAGCTACACTTGTTGTTTTCTTGCGTATTATTGATTTTCCCTTTAACATAATTGTTCTTTTTAGTGTTGTTTTGCGCCGCTATAACTATTATTCCTTTGAGAGTTTTTCACACCAACGTTAGCTGATAGTTTTCCCTTGGAGTTTGAATGACAGCAAGTCTCCTCAAGTTTCTAGGACTCTTCTTAGTATTCTGGCCGATATTAATGTAGTCTAGATGGTTTCCACTTGTTCTCTTATGTCCAAGTCTTTCACTCCCTTTACCAATCCTTTGGGAATTGTGCCGAGTGCACCAATTACAGTTGGTATCACCGTCACCGTCATGTTCCATAGTTGTTTTTAGTTCTCTCGCTTGGTCTAGGTACTTATCTCTCTTTTCGATTTCTTTTAATTTTGATCTGTGGTCTGCCGAGTGCTAAGTTCTCTTTTTTTGTTGAATATCACTAGGTCTGGTCGTCAGGCCGAGATTTGGTGATCTGTTTGTATCTCAAAATCCCAGAAAACTTTATGATTCTCATTCACTAGGGCAGTTTCCGGGTTGTGCATATACCATTTGCTCGTATTGTTGAATTTCAATTTATTGCACAATTCCCAGTGGATCATCTTACCCACTCAGTCGTGTCTAGTCTTATACTGTTTTTGCTCTAATTTGTTGCATTTACTTATTATATAATTGATCGTTTCGTCTCAATCACCTCATAACCAACATTCACTATTTTGTTGCGTCTAATCTATTTTTGCTTTAACGTACTTTGTCCTTACGGTGTTATTTTGTACTGCTATTAGAAGAGATTCAGTTTCTCTCTTAAGGTTTCCCTTTCTTAGCCGTGTGCAAGTTTGAGTTTTCGCTCGTTTATAGCTTGAAATATTCATATAATTGCTTTTCTTCCCATTTTTGTTTTTCACTTGTTGATGTTCTGTTGATCTTTGTGTTGTTTTCAGGTCGCTGTAATTAGCCTTTCTTTGCTTTTTTGTATGTAGTCTTCGAGTCGTCTTATCGATTTATCGACGCTATCTTCAATGCTGGCAAGTCCTCTTCCTCCTTTTTTTCTTGACATGCATCCTGTCTATATTATCTCGAAGATGTAAGGCATTATGAATCGTCATGAGTTTTCTTGTTCTCTTGTCCATTTGTTTAAGTTCTTCCTCGTTCACTTCATAAATGCTTCTGTGTATCTTACAAGGGACACAACCCAGGTGTTTATCTCTGATGTAATTTCTGCTATATAGCTTAGCTTCCTGTAGTTTTCTTGTTTTCCTGAGATAGTCTTTTTTGATCTTTTCTTTCATTGTTTGATGTTGTCCGCATCCAATATTCCCAAGTACTTGTATTTTTTTCCCCGGTCGTTTTGATTTTTTCTTGATTTAGCTGGTCTATTTCTTTCGTCATTTGTCGTTTTCCGTTCGTCATTATTTGCACGGCGCATTTTTCTATGCCAATTTCCATCCGTACACCCGTACATCTTGACTGAATATTCTCACTATTTTAGGGTTTCCAATTCTTTTTCATTTTTGGTAAACAGTTTGATCTCATCCATGCACATTAGGTGATTGATATTTTCTTGTGATTTTGGAAGATTGTTGTTGCCTGTGCATTTCCTAAATATGTGAGTGAGTGCCATCATCGCTATCACAAATAGTAATGGTGATAGCGCATCTCCCTGAAATACACCTCTCTGGATTTTCACCTCAGCTCAACTTTTTTCTCCTGCAGTCAATTCCATTATCCAGTTTTTCATGGTTCTCTCGGTAAACTTTGACTTTGTCGGATATCTGGTACATTTTTAGATAATATATTATCCAGATTTGAGGGACTATATCATATTCCTTTTTGTATTCAATCTACTCTATAGTTGCATTCTTTCGTCTCCTTTTGCTCTCCTTGTGAATGTGTTGATCAATGTATTGTAGATCTTCTGTTCTTCTTGTTCTCTTGTGGCATCATTTCTTTTCTTAGGGGAACAGTCTGCGGCTTATTAGCGAATAGTAAATCTCCTCTCTCATTGTGCAGCTAGTAAGTTAGTATTATTATAATACTTATATATATATATATGAAGAGCAGAGTAGCTAAAAATCTGTTTAAAATATTACACGAACAATAAAACAAATTCGACCAATCGAATCCATTTTCATGAATAACTGATAACCAGCGTAACTGAAAATTGTGGAAAACAAATTTAAAAAAATAGAAAAAGACAAAAAAATTTGGTTTTATATTAGAGTAATAAAATATTCATCAACTTGATAATCAAACACATTTTCTAAAAATTACATGAAATTTTCTACAAAAACATTTTGAAAATCAGTGTCATTATCCTCAGATTAGTTGAAAAACCAAACAGTCAATAACAGTCATAAAAATAACAATTATACAACTTGCAGACAAAATATTACTAACTTTCCCTACAATTGTTGAGATAAATATGAATGCTCCCACAAAAGCAACTCTTTTACTAAGCCATAGTTAAATGTTTAGGTGTTACCTAAAGAGCTTCCAAAGAGATATTTTACAATCATAAAGCATCTTCCAAAATAAAATATTACTCTACCAGCACAACGTTATTGAAATAAGTCTGGTAAAAAAAAGAGATACTTTTGAAATTACATGGACAATTTAAAAAAAGAAAAAAAAAACACAGAATATTGACGTTTGCTTCACTGTTGAAAAAAATCTGAATTGGTCACAAAATGAAAAGCTGAGAACAAATATTTTTATACCATGTCCCGTTCATCACGTGTGTAATTTCCTTAGTTTTTCGCTTAAAGTATCCATTCAGTTGTTGTTGTTCTTTTTCTTTTTTATTTCATTTTTTAAAAGGACTTTTTAATGTCCTATTTATAAATTCTGGTATATCATACAAAAGACTGTATCACGTGCGAAGATCCCATGGAGGTCACGTCCGAAACAAAAAACAAAAAAAACAAAACAAAAGCAACTTTTAGCCGTACTGTTCTTATATCCTTCATCATAAATCAATCAAACTTATTTGTTCTATTCTTTTATTTATTCCTCATTACCACACACACACACACACACACACCAACGCAGACCAATATATATATATATATATATATATATATATATATATATATATATATATTGTTTTTCTTTTTTTTTTCACTAGCTTTCTTACCTCCAAACTTCCATCCTTCACACGATGTTCTACTCTTTCTCTTCCATTCTTGGGTTAATTCCTGTCCAATATTATTTCGTAGATTTCTTGATATGAAAGTATAGCGGATTCCAGCTTAGAAAGATCGTACAAAGCAACAACAACAAAATCAATAATAATAATGATAAGGATAATAAGAAAATTTGTTCGATAGATGTCGCTGGTAAGCAAATTACTTGTAAAAGTAAATAGTTGGAAAAATATCAGGGCCTTTTGAGAGTTGCAGAACAATGGTACCTACGATTAGTGTATCACTTGGAACAGTCCCCTAGAACCTTGTCAAGAGCGTGGAAGAATTGACAATCAGAAAAAAAGTCAAAACCAACCAGCGTTACTAAAATCACCAGGAATAATGAGAAGAATGCTAGTGTATTGTTAGCTTTAACTTTTTCTGTCAAAGCAGCTGAATACATGTAATTTTAATTCTCAACGAAAACTAATTGTATTAATAATTAGTAAATTAGTTGAGAAGAACGAAAATAGACACAACTGGTTAAAATAGAGCCTAAAAAATGTGTTGAATTTGGCTACATAGAATATGGCATAAGCATAGAAAAGAAACGTAAATGAAAAAAAAAAAAAAAAAAAGAAGCTAAATTTCAAACTGAATATATCAGGTGTTGTAGTATTGAGGAGACTTGCTGTCTCCAAATAATTGTGGTGTGATAACTCAGTCCAAATGATAGTAATATGATTTATTGCAATTAAAGAAAGACTAATTCGTGAAAAATTGGACAGAATCTTGGATTAGAAGAATTTGATGGAGGGAAAAAGTAGGGAAAAAGTATAAAGGAGAAATTATGATAATATGATAATAGCAAACTTTCTTTTCCTCCCAGAGATAAGCATCAAACAATTTGGGTGTGAAGATGCAAGTCATTAATATTCATTGTAAAAACAAAAACAACACTTCTGTAAGATTATTTCAATTCAAGTCAGCTGCTTTTTATTGATTTCTATTTTAATAATATTTTCATATTTTTATCTTAGAATTCATTCTCTTTTTTTTGCATATAATTTGCCTTGTTTTTTTCTTTCTTTATCTTTTTATTTCAGTATCATCTTCTTTTTCTTTCTTTATCTTTTTATTTCAGTATCTTCTTCTTCTTCTTCTTCTTCTTCTTCTTCTTCTTCTTCTTCTTCTTCTTCTTCTTCTTCTTCTTCTTCTTCTTCTTCTTCTTCTTCTTCTTCTTCTTCTTCTTCTATTGTGTTTCGACTATTCTTCAATGAAACAAATTTTCGACTTCTTCAGCTTTTTTCTGTCAATTTCTTTCTTTTTTTTTTGTTGGTATGAACAAATCCACAAATGATAAGTTATGGACTGACAACCGCGATATTTGTCGGTCTGAGGAAGCTAACACGATTAAGCGCCAGGCCATAAACGTATTACCAAAAAAACAAACAAACAAAAAACAAAAAAACGACAGAAAACAAAAAGACAATAAATCTTCCGCCCTTCTATCTCTTCGCCAACTATCATCTTGGCCGTCATCTGCTAAGATTTTCAACTTGAGACTTTTTGGCCCGAAACCAAATTCATTTTGGCTTTCGCAGTACATGGGTCTCTATTCACCTACCAAATACCTTCGAAATGTCCATTTTCATTTTATTCTCTCAAGCGGATTCTTTTCTTATCTATTTCTTTTATTTCACTTCGAATTTTACTCGAGTTTTCATATTATAAAAACCACAACGCCAACAACGTACACTATTCGTGCTGGCCATGAAATTTTTGCTTAAAAAAATCCAGGACAAAATTTTGCCATAAAACATTGAAATTTATAAACAGATTCTTTTTTATCCCATAGTCAACTGCTTGCTAGTTTTGCTTTATCGAATATACACAGTCAGAAAATAATACTACACCGATTGATTGATTGATTATTTGATGTTAACGATATGTCAAACCAGCTAGAGTTATTTTTTTGTAAACTGGTTAGGGAATCGCGTCATATTTATATTTTTTGGAGTAGTTATTTCTTAAGTGTTTTTGGGACACGGCTCTATCGAATATGAATAATTTTAAAACAGATCTATTTGACTCATGGATGGGACCTTAACAGGTACAACCACTCTGGGTCAAAGTGGATCTGGGACTAATGGTAATGAAGAGATATTCCACTCACTCCAGATCTCCAGAACTGAAGCTTCACCATCAGATACAGTTTAGTGTCATTTAAGAATACTTCCTTTTTTGCTGGGAGGGATTTTTCCTCTGCAGAGCAGACAGTCAGCATATTCTCAGCCTTACCGACGTACTGACTCACCCTGAATATGTGTTTTAATTTATTCATAATCCATACGAAATATAACTGGATGACAATAAGTGATCAAATATATAGATCAATAGATGCACAGATACCAACATAAGAGGTATATTACAAATATTCAAAACTCACATTATTATATTGTTTACCCAATCGGGGTGTTAAAAGACTTTATATTTACTTAAAAAACAGAAGATTATCCTGTCGTATTACTACATCAAAAACTAGTTAGAGGCTTTGAAAATTTTATCAGAATATCTACTATCTCCGAGTATGCAAATAGTAATGTCAAAATCAGCATCTTCTTTCAGAGTGTCGTAACTTTTCCACCATGATATTGTAATCGGCTGGTAAATTTAACCAGATTTCTTCGAGAGAAAGGGGAAGTGAGTTCGAGTCTTACTGAGAGCTTATCCTTTTATTATTGCCTTTCCTCGATGTCGTAGAAAAAAAGTTAAGATAAAAAAGCAATAAAAAATTCAAATATGAAAGAAAAATGCTAGTAAAAATAAATAATACTAATAATACAATTCTTTCCCGTCCTCCTTCTTTTCCTCCTATTATCATTCATACAAATCATAATGATTTCCAGAGACTCATAAATGAATAAAAGATTTTATTAATATTACACAAGCAAAAATCAAAGGCAGTTATGACATTTGGAGAGACCGAGAAACAAAATAAGAGATTTATTTATAGGTTAGTTTGACCTTTTACAAATCACTGGTTCTTCATAGCCGAGGTCTTAGAGCA
Organism: Sepioteuthis lessoniana; assembly: GCA_963585895.1. NCBI lineage: Eukaryota > Metazoa > Mollusca > Cephalopoda > Myopsida > Loliginidae > Sepioteuthis > Sepioteuthis lessoniana. The sequence goes on from OY757911.1 coordinate 85,257,863, forward strand.
TCTAGTGCGCTTAATTAGGCTTGTCTGGAACAAAGAAAACTTATGTTTGAATCTCAATGAGTGTGTATTCCCGGTGAGATTTTCCACCAGTTTTAACTGTAGATTAATTTTAAACAGATGTATTTGACCCAGAGATGGGACCCTATCAGCAACTACCACTCCAGGTCAGAGTGGTACTCCAGATTTCTAGAACAGGAGCATCACCACCAAATGCACTTTAGTGTCATACCAAGGACACTCCTTTTTTTGGTGGTAGTGGTTCTTATATTAAATCCCATCCCAATTCAACGCTAGTGCCACTTAACCTATCAGCCAATGCATTGTAAAGTGAACAATGTATAGCATGGGGTTTCTTAGAAAGGTATCATTGACACTACAGCATCAGTCGTTACGCTTCACCTGAACTGGGAGTGAGTTTACTCTCACAAATGGGGTATCCTGGATGTGACACTAAACTATATCTGGTGGTGAGGCTCCAGTTCTGCAGCTCTGGGGAGTGTGCAATATCTCTTCATTGCCATTACTCCCAGATCAGCTTTTGCTCGGAATTGTAGTATCTGTTACACTCCCATCTATTGAGGTTTAAATAAATCAGTTTAAAAATTATTTGCATTTTATAGGAATGCTTGATACCATATAACTGTGTGCAAACTATGTGTATTTCAACTATTTACTTGAAATTATAATTGCTTGCTGAGGATCATTATCATTATTATTATTATTAACTTACTAAAATGTTTTCTTGTCATTGGTAAGTATTATTCGTTTTTTTTTAAACTATCAACCAATCTCTTATCGTCCTCATCAATCGACACTCGATGTATCAGGTGTGGTTAACCTTACTCTGCGTTCTTATTTCTCTCCTGAGATTCCAGCTTGGTAAATGAACGAGGCGTTGTAAACTGAAGCACTCAGACAAAACCACAGACAATAAACAGAAAGAACTGGCTACTTGCCTAGAATGGAATAACAACCATCTCTCTTTCTCTTTCATGTATGCACATATGTTGTAATTGACGTCGTTACGTAAGGACCTCATTGCATGGGCACCCAGACCATCCAGTGCCACTTTCATTCTTCAACAATTCAAATCAGCACTAAATACGCCACATAACATATATTTTAAAGATCTGCTGCTTTGTGTATGAGACAGTTGCATATTGATCACCAAACTTCATCTCACTACATTATGAGAAATTCTATTGTTATAAAAACACGATACATTATTTTCCATTTGCATGTTAGCTTTTCTAAATATGAAAGAGAAATATGATTGATTTTAACGGCAGGTCAACTCATGTAGGGTTATTTTGTGCCAAGATATTACCACCTTTATTACCACTATTAATACTCATTAATTATTGCCACCCTTAAGACTTCACTCATTATTACCATGGTTAGAATTCCACTTATTACCATCGTTAGAACTCCACTCATTATTACCATCGATAGAACTCGACTTATTATAATAATAATACTGGTTTACAAAAATAAATTTTTGGTCTGAGGAAAGAATGGGGGGAGGTGTTTTTTGTTAATTTGGGTGTGCTGAATTCAAATTTATAAATAGTTTTGCTCTATCACCTCTAGTTTTCTGGTTTTTAAATAGTTTCATTTTAGTATAAACAGAGAATATATGTGCATATTTTAAGAGTTGCAGCAGCTTATAACAAATAAAACAGGATAGATAAAGAACACTGATTGAATCAATATACTTGGATGACACAATTACACAATTCATAGTACCACATACAGTCAAAAGTGTGTTTTCTTAGAAGAGCTGGTGTATTTTACCTCCGGGATGTCACGCAAGAGCATCCAGCAGAAGTCTCCCATCATGCCGGGGTTCCATTTGCCTTGATAGTTGCTCTCCATCTTCGTAATGTCTTGGTGGAATCTTTCTCCATGCTCATCACTCACTGCTCCAAGGTTTGGCGGGAAGAAGTTGAGGTGGGAATGGAGAAAATGAATCTTGAGTGACATTCAGCACCCCATATCCTCGTAAGACTTTAACAACTTCTCAATACAGGCTTGGTAATCTGGTACGCGTGTGTTACCAAGGAAGTCACTACAGACTGACTTGAATGCTTCCTATGCCCTCAGTTCGTTTAAGTTAAGAATCTCCTCAAAATCAGTATCCTTTAGCACTTCTCGGATCTGAGGTCCGACAAAGATGCCCCCTTTGAGCTTAGCAGCACTAAGACCTGGGAACACAGTACACAGGTGTTGGAAGGCAGTACCATTTTGTGCAACGCCTTCACGAAATTCTTCATAAAACCAAGCTTGATGTGAAGAGGAGGAAGAAGCACCTTATTCATGTCCACCAGAGGATTCTCCTTGAAGCTGTGTTCGCCAGGAACAAATGTGCTTCTAGACCCCCAGTCTTTATACTTGTAATGCTGGGATACAGCTCGACTATCCCAGAGACAAAGAAAACAGTACTTTGTGAAGCCCGCTTGCATACCCATAAGAAGACCAATGACGTTGAGGTCCCCACACAGAATCCATTGGTACTCGCTGTACTTTATAGCTTCTAAAAGAAGCTCCATATTGTCATAGGACTCCTTTAGATGGACAGAGTGTGTAATGAGAATGCTGGGATACTTATTCCCAGTGAGCAGAAGAACACCCTTGAGACTTCGCTTGGAAGAGTCTATGAAAAGACGCCAGTCTGAAGGATTATGTGGCAAACCAAGGGAATTAAACAAGCCAGGTATGTTTGTGCAGTAGCACAACTTGTTTTCCATGTCGAAAAAGGAAGCAAGGTCTTTGTTCCGATTCCTGAAACTGGTGATCCTTACATTTTCCTGGACTAGGTTCCACTGTTTAAGCCAAGAAGCCAACAGCTCTGACTGCTGTTTTGATAGATACAAATCACGAGCAAGATCATTCAGGTCTTCTTGCGTGATCCAGTGTGGGTCATTGCCACTTGTTCCTGAATATGTAGACTCAATATCTTCCAAAGATATTGACTCGGCAGAATCCTCCCTTGAAGGCATTTCTTCATCTGATGAAGAAAGAATATCCTTTTTTACTGGAGATGTGGGTACAGGAAGATCATATGAATGGGGAACGGGTCTCATAGTAGATCGAAGGTTGGGATATTTGATCTTTTTCCTAGAAGATGCATTGAAATCAGTTATATTAGTTAAACAAAAATAACAATCATCTGCGTGGTTTCGCGGCTCTCTCCAAACCATCGGGACTGCAAAGTTGAATGCCGCTTTCTTGCCATTAAACCATGTAGTTAGTCTATTGTAGCATGGTTTACAACACATGTGTGGAGCCCAAGACTTGTCCTTATCACCAATTTTACAGTCAAAATAGTGAAAGTAGGCGGTTCTGAGGAGGGAAGTGATGGTTCGACGCTGTGCAACTGTTGTGAAGTCCCCACACACGTAGCAGAAAGAATTGGCCTTGTTGAGGCATCCTCGACATTTTGACGTGCTTGAAGCCATTGGAGAATCTGAAAATATAACAAAGTAAAACTAAATGTGCATTTGAAAATGTAATACTAATATTTAGTAACCCAAAAGATGTGTAACACGATAGTTGAGGGACACCAACCTCCTGCGCCGCCTGCGAGACAACCTCTTCCAATGACTGCCAGAGTGTGGATTGAGACCTGCTGCCTAAACAGTCAAAATCCTTCTTGATATATATAACTATATATATATATATAATGTAATGCTATCACTTACATTTAGTGCATAATAACTAAAAAGATAAGCCATAAGTCTCACAATATTAGAATTAATCCTGAATTCATATACGCCTTTATGAGCCGTATATGCACAAAATGCACACTATGCATATCTAAAAAACTAGAGGTGATGAGTAAAAACGGATTTCAAATTTGAATTCAGCACCCTGAAATTAGGTAAAAACGGGTATTTTTGTGCTTGCCTCAATTTCTTTGTAAACCAGAATGAAGTTCAAACGATCGTAATAATTATTACGATCGTTTGAACTTCATTCATTATAAACCATCGTCAGAACTCCACTCATTATTACCATCGCTAGAAATCTACTCATTATTGTCTCTATTGAGTTAGCATAGATCAGTCATAGTTATCGGTGCTTGGTCACTATTAGTTTTTCGCCTATATGGTAATTGAATCAATATATATATATATATATATATATATATATATATATATATATATGAATGATCTAAATGGGTTTTTCCTAGCTGTGCCAGTGTCAGAACTATTGTATGGATGCACTAACAAAACACATGGAGAAAAGCTTGATGGGTTCTACACAAGAATGTTACGTGCTGTTTTGAACAAATCTGAGAAGCACCACCTTATAAAACAAATGCAGTCGAGCCATTTGCCTCTCACTTCATAAACTGTTCAAGACGAACAAGACACACGGGACACTGTTAGAGAAGTAAGGACGAACATATAAGCGACATTCTCTTATGGACTCGTACACATGGACGTGACAATATTGGATGACCTGCAAGGACTTACATACACCAGCTCCGTGCGAACACTGGATGCAGTCTTCAGTGAGGAGAAAGAGAGAGAGAGAGAGAGAGAGAGAGAGAGAGAGAGAGAGAGAGAGTTAACAGTGATTGAATGATGATATATTTATTATATAACAAACGATAAAATTAAAAACAGGAAAGTGCCGCTCTTGATGAAATACCACCAGAAGAATGGAAAACGATGATATTCGACCACATACTGCTTCGATACTCGAATGCCGTATATAACCAGAACACAATAGACAGGTGGAAAAAAGGCTGCATCCTCTCTTTTCTCAAGAAAGGTGACCTCGGGTTGACTAAGAACAGCCGAGGTATAACCCTTACTTCCATAGCTGCTAAGATTTACAATGATCTGCTACTCAACCTCATCGAACTTGAAATTAAGAAAGTCCTTAGGAAAAATAAAAATGGTTTTCAGGTAAATCGATTCACAACATCATATATTCTGACAATCCGTCGAATTTTAAAAGGAATTTGGGCAAAATACCTGGTGGCCATACTCTTATTTGTAGATTTCTCTTAGGCATTTGATTCCATACACAGAGAAAAGATAGAGCAAATACTTCTAGCCTATGGTCTCCCTAAAGAAACCGTCGCTGCCATAATGATGCTCTACAAAAACACGAAAGTAAAAGTTCGCTCACCGGACGGTGATACAGACTTCTTTGACATTGTCGCAGGTGTTTTGCAAGGTGATATAGTAGCCCATATCTATTGATAATCTGCCTAGACTACGTATTTCAAACGTCGATAGATTTAATGAAAGAAAATGGCTTCACATTGGAAAAGGTTGGAAGCTGGCGATGCCCCACACAAACTATCATGGACGTGAACTACGCTGATGACATAGCGCTTCTGGCCGAATCCCAGCTGCATAGTCTGGAGAAGGCAGCAGGCGGTATAAGCCTTCATGTACTGCAGAAAAATCAGAGTATATGTGCTTTAATCAAAATCACAGAGGAGACATTTCCACACTAAAAAGTGGTCCTCTGAAACTAGTGGGCAGATTCATCTACCTCGGAAGCAGCATATCATCTACGGAAAATAACATCAATACACGACTAGAGAAGGCATGGACAGCAATCGATAGGCTATCGGTCATATAGAAGTTAGACCAATCCGAGAAGATAAAACGCAATTTTTTCCATGCAGCAGTCGTGTCCATACTAATAAATAGATGCACCACATGGAACTACACCGACTAAGCGCAGAGAAAAAGCTTGACAACAATTGCACAAGAATGCTACGAGCAAATCCTGGAAGCAACATTCCACAAAACAGCAGCTGTGCAGCTACCAACCTCCCTTCTCTAAAACCATCCAAATCAGACGAACAAGACACGCAGGACACTGCTAGAGAAGTAAGGACGAATTCATAAGGGACGTTCTCCTATGGACCTAATCACACGGACGAACAGGTGTTGGACGACTAGCTAGAACCTATCTACAATAGCTCAGTGCAGACAGAGGATATAGTCCAGAGAACCTGCTGAATGCGATGGACGATAGAGGCGATTGGAGAGAGAGAGAGAGAGAGAGAGAGAGAGAGAGAGAGAGAGAGAGAGAGAGAGAGAGAGAGAGAGAGATCTGTGTTTGCAGCATAATATGATGATAATGATGATATATGAATATACTACATGCAGATTTTTTGAAAATTATTCAATCCAATAATACATGAAACTATGATAATAACTCATTTAAGAGAGACTGCAGGATACATCCTCTCTTTTTGAGGTGCGAATACACGTTTCCATTGTTGGATCGTTAAAAGCTAACGTCTTAAAAACTCTGTTTACCCTGTTTTTTCTCTCTTCCTCTTGGCTTTTCTATCCTATTACCGCGCGTTAAACATTCAGAGCTTATATTTTACCAATTATTTTATAGTTAAAATGTTCAGCGTCATTAACAAATCGGAATTGAGCTGTGATAAAGATAAATACATTTTATTCTACAGTTCTTTGAAAAAAAGTATGATTATTGTTCTTATGGTCTACCATATACAAAATCTAATTATTGTTCTTTTGGTCTACCATATACAAAATCTAATTATTGTTCTTTTGGTCTACCATATACAAAATCTAATAACGCTTCAGCCTAGAACAGTTGATGACGGCAAGGAGGCGCTTCTTGTAACGGTTATTGTCATAGAAAATGGACTCAGTGACTCAAGCAGTTTCTGTTTCACTTGGGAAAGGCATGAGCTCTTCTCTTATATCCCAAGTTATGGGTAAATAGAGCGGACTGAGATCTTTAGCTTTGATACAGCAATTCGGTTCTGAGAAGGAAAACTCTGAATTCAAACCAGCTGTACTTTGCTTAAGAACAGACTTTGTTTGCATCCTGCTCATGGGGAAGGGGTTAGGTAAATAAGCACAAGGACAGCAACAGATAAAGCAATTTTTTTTTTAGTTGCACCACTGTTGTTTATGCGTTTTCAAAAGCAATGAAAAATACCTGCCTGTCAAGTTCATAAGAGATTTACTCCAAAAATAATGCCTTCTATTTTATTATGCTCTCTGTCAACATCAGAAGCGAATGTTGACACTATTGCAGTAGAGGTTGAACCTTCCTGCCAATAATCTAAAATGTATTCTACTTTGTTACCGATAGCATCTGAATGGCTATCTGACAATTTTTTTGGAAAAGGCTCGAGTCCATGTCTTCCCTCAGCTATGGGTAAATAGGATATACTAGGTGCTTTAGCTTTGGTTTGGCAACCAACCAAGGAGAAAGAAAATCCTGAGTTCGAACCTTCTGTACTCCGCTTAAAAATTGACTTCGTGTCTCATTTTGTCAGTGGTGGAGAGGCTGAATAAATACACACAACGACAAGCATGAGTAACCAATGGGGAGAGAATTTACTGCGGTATCAATATTTTGTGAGACTGTTTTGCTGACAACGATTCCACGGCAAAGCCTCACAGAATTTGGATATCTCCTAATAGTTCGAGCTTATCTATCAGAAGTGTCAGACAAAAATTATGTGATTAATCTAATAAAAAACATGATGAGAAAAATCGATCATGATCGACTTTGAAAATGCCGACACATTTTTGTGCCAAAGTTGATTGTGTCTGATAGATATTGAAATTAATGATTTGTAGGATATTTTGTATCTGCCTCACCCAGTCTTGTTGACTGAAAATAAATTTTAATGCGATTGTATTGCGTCATTCCAAAGAAAGAGGGTGTTGCTTCAATATTAACAATCTGATCATTATCAGAACTCAAAGACCAATTTCAGTTGGTCAATGAGCTAATGCATTAAGGGAAGTTCAGAATCATTTTAAACATTATCTTACATTTCTTTGGTTCATCGATGAGACTCTGATTGACATTATCATTCCGAGTGAGAGTAGATCTGGAAGAAATGATTGATTTTAATGGCATATCAATCTGTCGGGCTTATTTCATGCCTCTATGTTTTGGAATCACATTAATTGCATATTTCAGCCCAGTTGGCTGGGGCTGTAGAATACACCGACTGCATCTCGGCAGATGGGTAAGCCCCCCTCCCCCAAGGAGTATCCTGATATGACTTTGAATCATCTGACGGAGAGGCTCCAGTGCTGAAGCTTTAGGGAAGGTAGAGTTACTCCTTTCATTGCCATTACATCCAGGTCCACTCTGGCCAGGAGTGATAGTATTTGTTAGGGTCCTATCTATGGGTCAAATAGATGTGTCTGATATTTGAACTGCCTGCAGACAAACGACTCACGTTATATAGAATTATCAGAAATAGAACTGTTTGACCATTTAATTGTGTGTAAACAAATGACTGACGTTTAATTGAATTGTTAGTGATACATAGTAATAATTGGAACGATCTTACTGTGAGCTAACGAAGGAGTGATGTTGAATAGAATTATTAGTGTTAATTAGCAATACTTGAAACTCTTTAACTGTGTGTCTAAATTGAATTGTTAGCGCTACCTAGCGATGCTTGAAACCATCTGTGTGCAAATAAAACTATTGACTTTGGATAGCAATATTTGAAACTATTTCAGTGATTCCAAACAAATGATTAATGCTTAATAGAACTATCTGTGTTAGAATATTTGGAACCATTTAACTGTGTGCAAACAATAATAATACTTGTGCGCAAACAAGTTAGTTCTGGAGTAATGATAATGAAAGGATAGCCAAATATCCCTAACTAGAGCCTCATCACTCGATTCAGTTTTGTATCATACCCACGACATCTATTTTTGTAGGAGTCTTACACCTCTATAGGGGATACAGCCACCGTATTCTAAGTCCAGCTGACAGGGCTGACGGTTTAAAGAGGTGACGCTATACTCCCAAGAAGGCCAAAACAGGAGTCTCACCATCGAATATAGATTAGTATCATACTTAGGTGCTCTTTTTCCTTGTAGGAGGAAACGCAGTTTCTTCCAGGCAGCGGTCACATCGATACTGCTATATGGCTGCACTACATGGACGCTAACAAAACGGCTGGAGAAGAAGCTAGACGGCAATTACACAAGAATGCTACGTGCAATCTTGAACAAGTCATGGCGGCAACACCCCAAAAGACACCAACTGTACGGCCACCTGCCCTCTATCACGAAAACTATTCAAGTTAGACGAACCAGACATGCAGGACACTGCTGGAGAAGCAGGGACGAACTCATAAGAGATGTACTCTTATGGACCCCCACACATGGCCGTGCAAAAGCAGGACGACCAGCACGAACATACATTCAGCAGCTATGAGAGGATACGGGATGTTGTCCTGAAGACCTACCTAGGGCGATGAACGATAGGGAGGAGTGGCGAGAGAGGGTCAGGGATATCCGTGCTACCAGCGCGACATGATGATGATGATGATGACCTTTCTTCAAAGGAAGCAACTGGCTTATTATGATATAGGACATCGATCCACAACATCACAGATTCTGAAAATCCATGGAATCATTAAAGGAGTTCGTGCACAAAATTTCGAGGCAACACTATTGTTGTAAATTTCTCCGAGGCAATTGATTCTATTCACTGAGGAAAGATGGAGCAAATACTTCTAGCATATGATCTCCCCAAAGAAATTGTTACAGCTATAACGATGCTTTATAGAAACACGAAAGTAAATGTTCTCCCACATGATGTAGACACAGACCTCTTCGAAATTGATGCTAGAGTTTAGCAAAGAGATACATCAGCACCATATTTGTTTATAATCTGTCGAGACGAAATACTTCGAACGTTGATAAATCTAATAAAAGAAAATGACTTTACACTAAAAAAGGCTAGAAACAGGCGGTATCCTGCTGAAACTACGATAGACGCAGACTACGCAGATGATATAGCGCTTCTTGGAAATACACATGCCCAAGCCAAATCCCTGCTGTATAACTTGGAGCATATAGCAGGAGGCATTAGCCTTCATGTGAACGCAAATAAAACAGAGTACATGTGTTTTAATCAAGAAGGAGCTATCTCAACTTTCAGTGGCGAGCCTTTGAAATTAGTAGACAAGTTCACGTACTTCGGCAGCAGTATCTCATCTATTAAAAGTGATGTTAATATACGCCTAGTGAAGGCGTGAACTATAATCGATCGGTTATCGATCATATGGAAGTCTGATCTTCCCGATAAAATAAAACAGGATTTCTTCCAAGCTGTGGCTATATCAGTACTACTGTATGGATGCACAAAACGAACGCTAACAAAACGCGTTGAGAAAAAACTTGATGGAAATTACACAAGAATGCTAAGAGCTATCTTGAACTAATCCTAGAAGCCTCATCATACGAAAAAACAGCTATGTTATACGGCCACTTACCTCCTATTTCTGAAACCATCCAAGACGAACAAGACATGCAGGACACTGCTGGAGAAGCAAGGACAAACTCATAAGTGACGTGTTAGTGTCGGCTAACTAACAAGAACTTATCTAGCTCTGTGCGGATGTAGTTTTGAAGACCTGCCGGGAGCGATAGATGATAGGGACGGAGAGAGAGAGAGAGAGAGAGAGAGAGAGAGAGAGAGAGAGAGAGAGAAGGGGAGGTGGAGAAAGAGGGGAATCTGTGATGTCAGCACGACTTGATGATAATATAGTTCTCAAACCATATAATAGGTGTGGTGAAACATTCATCAATTCATCCTATTATTGTAGCCATGTGCTTGAGTCTGATAAACTTAATAAACAATCTTACTGGTTACTTTACTATTATAGCCATGTGCCAGACTAATCTAAGCTAACAACGTCGCTGATTGTCCCATAATACCATCAAACAAAACCATCAAATAGTCTACTATTTATTGAATAATTTTTATACTTTTTTTCTGAAGAAGTTAATAGAAATATTGTTATATAAAATACTTTACGGGGTGAGTACCCGCAGCATAGAGGCTAACGTGCTGGATTGTGGTATTGGAGTGAGCGAGTTCGAACTCCAGTCACACTATTACATTCATTTTTGGACTGAGACCCTTGGGAAACGTATGCACCCGCTTAGAACGCCAGGTATGGGTTAAATAGAATCACTTTTTTTCTACACCGATGACTTTGCATTAAAAAACCCTCGACGGTTGATTTACCGTCAAAACGAAGAAACCAAACCAAATCGTGAAACACTAAATATTTTACATTTACAAATAAAAGATATAATCCTTAATATGGTTCAATCAAAAGAAAATCTATAAAACGTCTATTTCTTGTGAAATCGTGATGGATTTCATTATGAGTTTTGAGATTGTTGCATAACCTTAAAGATGTGGTTTGGAGTTTATCGGTTTCCTTCAGTTAAACAAATCCAGGAAAAAATTGCATGATTTACGCAATTATATTTGCTAAAGAAATTTTGAATTAATCTCCCCCGCAAAAAAATTTGATTAAAAAAGATTTTCTCTCGCATGAATGATTAGGACCAAAAACAGAATCCAATCACAGAAAAATAAATTAAATAATTATTAAAAGCGGTTTGTACAGTCTTAAACTTCATATCAGCTTCTTCGCGGATCCTCTTCATGATCCTAAAGCCAAAAAGGGGCCGAGGAAAAATGTTAATGATAATCACCTGTGAGAAAAAAATGTGAAGATTGAAAAATTCCAATTTATCAGAACAAAATGAAAACAAGAAAGCAGATTACACCCCACCCCAAAAAAAACTAAACAAAACAACACCTCCCAAAAAAACAAAAACAAAACAATTCATAAGTAATTTATGATGATTTATAAAAATACCACTAAATCATAAAATTGTTTTTTTAAAAGACAAAGCTAAAATTTGACTGCTAAGTTGACAAAATTTCGCATAAAGAATAAAACAGGAAATAAACGTCAAAATTTGTACATATGCATGCGCATGAGCATCCCCATATTTTAAACGAACATTGAGAGATTTTCCCTTGTGACTAAAATTCCATTTAAATTGAATAGAATTGTTAATTCAAATTTCATAAGTTTTATAACATTATAAAGACAAGCAATCGGAAAATATTCTGATATAAAAATCATTTTCGTTTAACATACTGAAATAGAGATATTTGAGTTCGAAAATTATCTTAAGTTTAGTTTAACTAAAAAATCAATACAAATGAAATAAGGAATGATTTATATACGACCCGCTTTTTGAAACTTTGCGAAAATTTCAGTCATTATTGAATTTAATCAAACCCTATATGTTTATTGCATAAGCGATTAAATGTGTTCTCAAAACGTATCTTTGGAAAATATCCTTAGTATATACACGAAATCCCTTAATTAAATTTTTGAAAAATAAGATTTATGTTTTAAAAGATTATTCCTTGAAGAATTACAATTTGAATTTTTTTTTTGTGACAAACATCCTGGTGTCAAAATTATGCCGTAAATCAGAAAATTTTAAAATGGAAAATAAAATAATATTTTCTTTGTATTTGTCCAACTGTATTGTAAACCGCAAATATATTCATGTTAACATTTTTATAAAGACTTGATGGACTCATGAAAATCAGCATCGAAAAATAATATTATCAACAAATAAAAATAATAGACTTACGGCATTCCATCATTTTTAACAGTACCCTTTTTTAAGTAAACAATTCTGTGGATAGGTTTTCACTCTAATTTGAACAAAGTGTTAAATTAATGTTATTTCGAATTTAATGCTACAGAAATTAAGGAATGTTTTTGCTCATATTTAAAAGGATATGAAAAATATTTAAGATAGAAATGAATTGGTATCATACGAATTAATCTTTTATATTTTTCCTTAATCTTTAAAAACACGTGTAAAATAAGGTATAGATAAGTTTTCGTCATCTTATTTTTACTTTTACATCTCTTTTATAATAAAATACTATTTATTTATGTAAAATCTTAATTCAAAAATGCTTACATTAAAAAAAAATGAACTAATGTAAAACTATTTCTGGAAGTTCCTAATTTATTCTAGAACATTCAAGAGGCTTCTTAAAAATTATGGAATTCTAATTATTTTAATATGAAAAGCAAGATATTTTTTACTCGTTCATAAAACTATTGAGAGAAATTCGTTCATCAAAGTGATATGAAATCCAAAGAAATTACGTTGGCTAATTTTCCGCCTTGAATTCACAGCAGTGGACTTGATCAAGAAGAGGGAAGACACTGGATCTTTCTCCCCGAAAAAAAGTTCCTAAAAGTTATTAAACAATCAATGATGCGTAACCTTTTTAGAAGTCTAAAAATAACATGATTTAACAAGCAAACGGGATCAAGCAATATTTTGTCAATGACATTCAACATGTAGGAATTTGACGCATTCTAATTATGCTTGGTTATCGGTTCAAGATGAAGCTAAAATTAAAAAAAAAAAAGGAGAAAATTCTACCAGGTGCAATGAAGAAGAAAAGATTGCAATGGGCTTGTCATGATCAGAATTGGTCCATTGATGATTGGAAAAAGTTTTATGGACTGCTGAGTCGAAAATTGAGCTGCCTTATGTAAATAGTTTGTTGATGGATCAACCAAAAAGAAAACATCTTTTATCAATAATGATGAGGGGAAATTTAGTTTTCGAAAGATAATTCTTCTTGCCATGTATCTCGTACAATAAAAAGTTGGTTACAATCAAAAGGAGTAAAAATGATGCAATGGCCTCCTAATTCAATTAATTCAAACTCAATTGAGAATTTATTGGAGATCGTAAAAAAAATAGGCTTATTGACTAACAAATGGCTTACGAAGCGCTCGTGACTGCTGAAATAATATACGGTTGCACACTGTTTGAATGTCAAACACATCTATTTGACCCATAGATTGGACCCTAACAAATAATACCACTGCGGGCCAGAGTGGATCTGGGAGCAATGGCAATGAAAGGTTACTTTACTCTAAAAAATAATATAATCATAAAAAGTTGGTTGAATCGATGCTCAAGAGGGTCAATGTATTGCTGAAGGTTAAAGGAGGTCTAATTAATAATTAATTTTTTGTAATGAATTTGATTTCGACGAAAACTTTAACACATATCTAATTTGAATAAAGCATAGATTTTATGTAAAAAGACTTCCATATTTTTTCCGGAATTAAATAACCATATGGTAATTAAATCATTACTAGTGGTAACCTTTATTCAAATAAAAATAATTAAAAAAAAATAATTATAATTCATAATCAAATTTTAAAAATAAAAAATATAATTTATCGAAAGCTTATGTACACTAATGTAGTTAAGTGGAATTTGAAAAAACAAATCAATTGTTGGTTATAATTCTTATATTGTTCGAGTATATCAGTAATTATGAGAAAACGTAGCGAAAAGTGGTTGGCTGGAACAGATGTCGGGACAAAATCGTCACAGAGAAAACTAGTGTACAAAAAATTAAATTTCTAACTCCTTTTATTGACGCTCGTGCGTGAGTATGGGGCGGTGGTGGATAGGTTTCACTTAGTTTAGTCGATTCTTTCCTGCCTTCCCTCACTGTGGCGTGTGTCAAAGAACCAAAAATGAAGATAGATTTACAAGCAGGAGGGTAATGATGTATAGATGTAAAAAAATATCAACGAATTAAAAAAAACAACATTTAAATGTTATCGTAAGAAGAGACCTCAATGTCGAAGCTTGTTTAGTCCTCGACTGAGAGTACGGCAAGTGACCTGACGTGATACGTTTTCGCATTCGAGGGTGCCAAGTTCATGCTGTGGGATTCCACTTTTGGGAATACATCATTTTGTGCCAATTGGCTAAATAAGCATCTTTTTCAGACTGGTTCATTATTGTACTAGTCACCGTTGAAAATTCCAGAGTTATTGGCCCGCTTTTCACCAACATCCAATTTCTGCACATTGGCTGAAGGAATTCTGAGATTTGTGACTGGCTGGTGCAACACATATCACTGGTGTCACGTGGTGTCCCACTGAGAAGATAAAAATAAGATTACTACTATTCCCCGTGCGTGAATTAACAGTAGCAAGCCGTCAAAGTAAAGAATGTGGGTCAGAGTGGAGACCAACAGATGTTTTTACTCTGTGAACTCACTCGGGTCGACTGACACGGGGAGGAAGAAGGTAGAAGCCAAATGATTGGCTGGGACCCTAAAACGGAAGTGGCACCTTCGTCCCGTCGGTGAAAAAAGGAAAAGAGAAAATTAGTTGTTGGACAGGGTTCGTGGCGGACGGAACTAAAGCCAAGCACTCCGGGTAAAAGAAGACGAAAAAAATATCTCGGACACGAAGGAGCCATTTCTTCAAGCCAGTACTAAAAATAGCATAAAGTCTATTGGCCCGTAAAAGAGGAAATATTCTCCACAGGAACCCATCGAAATAAGGTAAGTAAACTTTGGGACTGTTTCTCCTTATACCCAATTATATATACTCTCTCTCTCTCTCTCAAGTTGAAGAAAGACCGAAAACGAAAGAAAAGAAAAGAAAAGAAGAAAGACATTTATGCTCATGTACTATTCATTTATGATATATTTGACACGTTGAAGGTGTATATCTATGTGTAGTAAAAGATTGATATATTTTAATGTTCCCACGTGCTCGAAGTTGTTATTTGTAGCGTCTATTACGAATTTGTTATGTCATGTTTCTTTTTCAGCTTTTATTCGCCTTATGATATGCTTGCTTAAAATTGTCCTGTAAATTCCTTTAAAATATTACACGGGAAACCGGAATTGCTGACTACTATAATTAATATTATTACGTCTAAACCTAGAGGTCCATATCTTCCATTGTTCTAGGGGAGGAAAACTAGTGGACTTGGTGGGTGTGTGTAGTGTGAAATTTGGAACCCCTTGCCAGCGGCGGTCAGTCTAGCCATAAATTAATCCCCCACATAATATGCTAGCTCTTATGTGCCCGAGAAAAAACTCTGAATTAGGACTTATTCTACGAGGGATCAAGTGCCAGTCTGCCCCGTCTTCACACGTGCGAAAATAAAGTCCCGTTCTGGGATAAAAGGTAAATTTTCGCGTCACACTGGCCATTGTACGAGATAATAAGTTTGTCATCGTATAGTTGGGACATTGATAATTACAGGGTTTTAAATTCGTTGAAAAAAGAAAAAAAGAATTGAACTGTTTATATGTTTCAAAGTTTTTATTTAATTGATTGATTTTTAACAGCATGTCAACGCGTCTCAGGTTATTTAATGCCTACATGTTAGGGAATCAGATGTGTTTGACTCAAAGATGTTTCCATAACAAGTACTATCACTCAGGGTAAGAGTGGATCTGGAAGTAATGGCAATGAAGCGGTACTCCACACTGACCAGATCTACAGAACTTGAGCCTCACCATAAGATGCAGTTTAATATGATACCCTGGACAACATTTTTTGAGGGGTGAAGGTCTTATCTTTCTGCCAGGGATACGGTCAGTGTATTTTAAGCTCAGCTGACTGGCGTAACTGTTTTCTTCTTTTATCGTTGTTTATTGTGTAATAACGGTGTGGTAATAATTGAGAAAGTAATTAATCAATAATTATTATCTGCTGTAATTTTAAGAGATATTGATGGTTAACAAGATGATATGAACTTATCTATATTTACAAATTAGGCTCAAAGATGCATTAATATTCATCATCAAATCGAAATATGAAACTTCTTTTCGTGTCTGCACTTTGTAGGACAAATACTTATGAATTTCTCTCCAATCAAAAATTGTTTGTCATGAAGAATAGAATAGCATTCTACAAACTTAGAAGCCATTTGATTGGACTATTCTTTTAATTAATGGCTGAATTCGCTTCTAGAATAAATAAATCGAGTGAATGGCTTTTAATTTCAGGATGATTGTTGGACAGACGATTTAATAGAAATGATTGATTAGGATAATTTGATTGACCTCGTAACGGACAATAGTCGTCTATTATGATGTGATGACTCGCATGCTTGTCTTGTAGACGTCTTTGCTTCTCATCAGGTACTCTTAATCAGTAGCAGGGTTCCAACCGTCGATGAACTCTTTGACAACTTTCTCATACACTGATGAGCCTGACGACCAACAACATCAGTCAACTACGAGAACTCGCACCGTAAGTGCGAGAAACGGTCACATGAGAGTCGGGGATTTTTTTAAAAGCTCAGCAGTGAGTGACCAACAGTAAGGAGCTTAGATTTAGAACCTAACAAAACCATAATCCAATTGGGGGTGGGCTACAATTTATAGAATGATAGGATTTTTTCTTCATTGATTCAAAAAATACCTCTTCACGTCTTCCTGATTTAAGACCGATCCAGGTGGGAGTGTTAAGCTGAAATACACTAATAGAGTGAATAGTATTTTTTCCTGGATCCCGTGTCTGACTTATTCTTTTACATCTGGTCTTTGTCTCTTGCAACTTTCGTAGAAATCCATCTATGCAACACTAAGTTCTCTTATTGTAGGGTAGATACATAGATAGCAAGCTAGTCTTGCAGACTGTTGCTAATGTTGGGAGTTCTTTCCTTATTTAGAGCTCTGTACTTGTGGTCTTGCGCTAAGTTGAATAAATATATATTTCAGATGTCTTGTCGTGGAATAGTGATAAGTTGGTGAGTCTCACAGACTTTTACGACTCGTGTTCGATCCCCAGTAGACGCTCCACTCACGTAAACTTGTGCCAGAATAAATTAGATCATTTAGTTGTTGCAAATCTAGTTATTCACCTCCCCCTCCACAGACACAACATTCATTTTTAAGCAGAATTCAGTTGGTTTGAATTCATTTTTCCTTCAAAACAGGTTGTTGTACAAAGCAAGAGCGTCCAGTTTATTTACCCATAGCTGGGGTAGGGGATCGAATCAATAGATTCATTCCTTTCACAAGGTCATTAGTGCAAGGTGAAATACGAACACCCTGTTCCGGATTCGAACTCAGGTCACCGAGTTTATTTTCTTATGATGATATCTATTATCCTACGTGCACCTGCTTTTAACTGTAGGCGATTGAATTGAAATCTAATTCTGCAGATAAAGTGGGTAGAGTGTTCGCCAATGGTGTTGTAAACCGAGGTTCAATCCCAGATCGAGTCATACCAAAGATTTAAAAATTGGTTCTTGATACCTCCTTGCTTAACATTCAGCATTATAAGGGGCGTATCAGGGATCAAGGGAAAGGAGTAGCGCCCATCCCTACACCTCAGTGTAGTAGCTACTGAAAAGGGAGCCTTCTGGTCGCCCTCGACTACAGTCACTAACAACAACTATATTAACCTAACCACTTTGTCACGGGCAAGATGTGACACAGGGCTAATTTTCAAACAGAGTAAAGCTGGTTTGCATTCGGGGCTTTCCTTCTCCTCGACTGGGTGCTTCACCTAGACTAAGTAACATAGTCTGCCCTACTATAAACCCATAGCTAAGAGAACAGATAGATACATGCATTTCTCAAGAGCATTAATGAAAACAGCTAACAACTCCGTCTAGGATTTGAATCGGATTGCCGATTTCACTTCCTATAACAATAACCGTTACGCTAAGCGCACTTCCAATTATTGTTGTAAGAGTTAAATCTTTACTAAAGCCCCAAACAAATGACTTTGTTTCGGACCAAGTTAAGCTTTGTAAATAGCTATTTCAAACGATATATTCTATTATGGTTGTCAGTAAATTCACCGACCATTACTCGTGTTCAACCCCCCTCCGACAAGAATGTCTCTCGTTTGGGTCTTTGTTATGTACTAGGTAAACTTAGTAACTATCAGTATTTGCTGTGGTAGTTAGCAGTCTGAGTTCAAAGAACAATACTTCCTTAGGGAAGTTAATCTCTTTTAGGGTGCTGCACAGTTGAGGCTTTGTGCCATAGTAAACGAAACTTGATAAATATCGACCTCACAATAAAAAATTTTAGTCCTTGAAAAGATCGATAAACCTTGTACTCTACCCTCTCACTAAAAAAGAAAGTAGAATCAATTTTTCTTTTATCATGAATAAATGTTGAATTTGTTGGATTTTTATTCATTTCTGTTTTATGCAAAGTGACATAAACAATTAGTTATAAAACAATTGGGTGTAATTAAATTGAAACTGAATACAAATATTGGATTACCATGTTATCATGTTCATTTTTCAGCGCTTCTTTTGCGGTAGATCAATTATTTAAAACTTTTCAAAATATTTCTCTTGACGATGAACTAAGATCGAAACTCGTTCAGAAAAATTAGTCATTAAAAAGTAGGTAATTACGAAGAATATAATTCCTTTTGGCGTTATCCCTTTTGTTCATGTGTGTGTGTGTGTGTGTGTGTGTGTGTGTGTGTGAGCGAGAGAGAGAGAGAGAGAGAGAGAGAGAGAGAGAAAGAGAGAGAGAGAGAGTATAAAAATATGAAAAAACAAAAATATTCAGGAAATGTATTTATTTATTTATGACAACATGAAATCGTTAAAAGTTTCGTTTTTTTTGTTAAATCCTCTTCAGGGCAATGTTGGAATGCGACTTATCACCCGAAAACTGTTTTTCAAAAAATGAAAACAAAAAAAAAAGTGAAAAATTCTCAACATTCTATTATCATTAATTGCAGTGTTTTGTTTCAAAATGTAGTGACGTAATTAGTGTTCGAAATTTAAAAAAAAATGTTTAACGTATTTGTGATTGATTTCAAACATATTTAGAAACTTTTATATGAATTAAGAATTTTCAAAAAATTTCAAAAAATCTGTCTGTAGTTTAGAGAATAACTAAAAAAAATTCATTCAAAAATAAATTTATTATTATCATTTTTCATTTTTACCTTTAAATTAAATTAAATTACGTATTTGTCATGGTTTGCAATAAAAAATCTGGTTTAGAAAATATTTTGATGAGAAATCAGATCGATATCATCAAAATTCAGTATAATTTGTTGATAATTAATAAAAAAACTAATTTGAATAAGGTTATTGTAACTATTTGAAATCATTTAATTGAATGAAGAAATAAGTTGAAGAAAACTATCAAAACGGGGTTTTGTTGGATAGTATTATAATTAGAAGTAATATTCGATTTAACATTCTTTCTGTGTTGTGTATTATGTATATTAACTAACATTCTAGAATAGCTAATTATAGTTATTATAGCTTATAGTTATAGCTTATAGTTAGAGTTATTATTATTGCTTATAGCTTATAGTAATAGTTATTATTATAGCTTATAGTTTATAGTTATAATTATAGTTATAATTATAGTTATTATAGCTTATAGTTATAATTATTAGTTATTATTATAGCTTATAGCTTATAGTTATAGTTATTATTATAGCTTATAATTATAGTTATTATTATAGCTTATAGTTATAATTATAGTTATAATCATAGTTATAATTATAGTTATTGTTCTTAATACAAATAATTTACAGTTATATGGCATCAAACATTACTGTTTTAAACAGACCTATTGACTCATAGATGGGACCCTAATAGATACTAATGCTCATGGGACATGGGAATAATGGCAATGAAGGAGAACTGCACAATCCAAATGTCCAGAGCTGGAGTATAACCATCAGATGCAGCTTAGTGTCCTACTGAAGACACCCTTTTTTTGGGTAGGGTTTTACCCTTCTTCAGGGAATACAGTCAGCATATTCAATACCCTGCTAACAGGGTTCTGAAAATGTTCGTATTAGATCGATCTCTTTTCACGAGTTCTTGTTATGGTTGCAGCTGTGATAATTTTAAAAGAGATTTTCCAGTAATATTCAAAATGATACAATTGATTTATTCAGATTAGAAAAGATTAAATGATTATCGATTACACTGGGATTAAATTGCGAATATTTATGCGCATAAAAAGAATAAAGAATGAGAATGGTCCGACTAATCAGTAAATTTGATAAATGCTCGATAATACCAAATAATCCCGCAATTATCGTGATAGCATGCGTGCATTAGAGGAGGAGGAGGAGGAGGAGACGGATGATGATGATGATGATGATGATGATGACGACAATTAGAAAGTGAATCGGTTAATTTCATCAATTCTTTAGTATTTTGTTTCAGAGTGGAAACCGTAGACACTCTAATGTCTGATTAGGCATTTTCATAAATGGAAAAATTACTGAGTGGTGGAGAAGGGTCAGGTCTTTAAAAAAAAAAAAAGAAGAAAACCACTAACAAAACTAGTAAAACCCAGAAATGTTGATTAAAGCAATTCTATAGATTTCTCAATACATAATTCATTCACTTCTGACAACTGCTACAGTCGAATTCCTCTTTTTTTGAAAACGATTTTTATTTGCTAATTTGAAAGTCTCAATGATCTTTAAATGTCTGGTAGCGGAAAGACAACAAATCGCCAAAGCGATTTTTAAATAACTGACGCAAAGAGATATTTGAAGAATAATGAAACGAAGTAAACAGACATAAATTGGTGCAGTATGTCGCAGAAAATAAAAATCTGTGTACATGAATGTTTATAAGTTAGATTAACCGAAACCAGTTCAGATTCCGATATATGTAGTTTTTATTCACTTTGAACTAATGAAAAAAAAAAAAAAAAAAAAAAAGCATGAATCCGTCTCTTACAACAGATAAGCCCACGAGATACTCCACTTGCATATGGTGACTGTATACTCTACTCAAATGGGGTGTCCTGGGTATAACACTAAATTGCATCTGATGGTGAGGCTCTAGTTCTGGAGATCTGTGAAGTATCCCATCATTGCCATGTGCACTCTTACCAGAAGAGATAGTGCTTGTTTGGTTCCCATCTAGGCGTCAGATAGATATATTTGAAAATTATTAGTTGATTGGTTTCTTTGTTTAATGGCATATAAACCTTCGGAGTTATTTAATGCCGAAGCTATCTTTGTAAAAGAACAAAAGTGATACTATTTAATCTATGGCCGGATGGGAAAAGGGTGTCATGCCTTTCCTAGGGGTATTGGTCCGAAAATGAACTTAATAGCACGATGGAGTTTGAACTCACTTACTTTGAAGCCGCAGCACTTTAGCTTTTACACCATAGGGACTTCCCCATTTGAAAATTATTCGTATTAGATCGAATTTCCTGATATCATATAATTATATGTAACTTGTTTGTATTGAAAATAGTTACTTGAAGCTTAATTTTCATTTTCGCTTTTTTACAATGAATGGTTCATCGGTTCTTTATCCTCAAGTTAAGGTGAGAGATGATTGTGATTTTATGCATTCAATGTATTTATGTTTTGTGCTGTCTCTTTTGGGGGTTATTTCTCGATCTTATTGTTAGTAAGGAGATGAGTAGCTTAGCAAAGAGCATTTTTTTGGTATTTCATTGTTGGTTGGTTTGTTGGTTGGTTGGATTTTATGGCATATCAACCTTTGTCGCCAAATACCTTTTTTTGACAATAGCTCTATTTCAAATAATTCAGTTTTGGATAAGTTCGCAGTTTAAATGTAAGTACAGTTTAATTGTGAAAAACATTTCTATTTCAAGCTATTCAGTTTAGTCAGGTAGTTCTAAATCAGCTAAGCATAAGTACGAATTTTGTTAAATGTCAAAACCGTTCTATATTAAACAAATCAATTTAGTGTAAGTACAGTTTCAATGTCAAAAAGCAATTCCATTTCAAATAAATCAGTTTAGCATAAGCTCGCAGTTTAAATGTAAGTACGGTTTGTGTAAAACATTTCTATTCCAAGCAATTCAGTTTAGTCAAACAATTCAGATTAGCATAAATATGCCGTTAGTTCTATTTAACCAATAGATAGGACCCTATCAGGTTCTACCACGCAGGGCCAGAGTCGACCAGCGAGCAATGGCAATGAAAGGGTACTCCACATTCTCCAAAGCCCCAGCATCACTGGAACCTCGCCATCAGATTGTTTAGGGTCATATTACCAGGACACTCATTGAGTGGGGGGCTTACCCCTCTGCAGTGGTGCAGTCGGTGTATTCTAAAGCCCCAGCCGAATGGGCAATTTGATATTTCATATAGCTCGAAAGTACAAGGTAACTTGTTGATGTCTTTCCTGATCATACCAAAGACTCTCAATTTTTCTGTGAGCCAATCGGGTATTTTTTTCATTTTTACAAAAGTATTTTCTAAAATAAATTTCGTCATTATCTGATGTGTGGAGAATAGATGGTGGAGTCAAAAGTTTGTTATTTTATCTATTCCAGGCGACATTATTTTTATGCGTTCGTTTAAGTGGACTCATCATCTCTTCTATTGTAATATCTTCGTACATTTTTTTGTTCATTATTTTTATAAGTGTCTTTTATATTTTCAGTTCACCTTGCTTTTTTATAATAATTTCTTATAGTTCCATATATTTCACTAAAAGGATTTAAATTCTTCAATGTGGGTGTTTCCTTTACATTTATAGTATCGTTTCCTATTTTTCCATTGACTTTTTTGAGTCATTTTGAAATATTTTGTTGTGTCTATAGAATTTTTTTTTTTTTTTATATCTTCGGATACGTTGGGTCTTTAGTTGAATTTTTGCTTCATCTTTTTTTATTCATTGGGGTCTTATGGATTGAAGTTATCTCATATTTCCTTTTAATTTTTCTTGCTTTTCTTGTTTTCAATTTGACTTCATTACTCATTTGATCAAGTATGGATATTTTTCATCTGTATTCCACTAGTTCTTTTTATATCTTTTATTTCCATTTTGGCGGCTTAAAGTTACTTTATGTGTTATAGTTTCTTGGCTTATAACTGTGGCAATCGTGTATAATATTTCATTTAAAAGCATAATATTTGGTTTAATGTCTTCTGTGACATAGTTTGCCTTTTTTTAATTTTTTTTTATCTACATTAGGTTATATTTTTGGCAGTTGCATATAGTATTTAATTTAAAAGCGTAATATTTGGTTTAACGTCTGGTAGAAGATCTATGGCATAGTTTGCCATCTTTATTTGCATTAAGTTGTTTGTTTAATCTTTTGATTTTTTCAGAGGTGCTCTGCATTTCCTCTCAATATTAGTTACCTTGGCAAATTCTCTGATTATATTTTGTATCATTTCGTCGATTTTAATCATATTTTCTGTGAAGTCTGGTCTTTTTATTTGAGGGTAACTCTTTCTATAATTTGTGGTGTTCATTTTTTGTTGATGTAGTTGTTATACAATCATTGCTCGATTCTTTTAAGGTATTATTTGTTTCACTATTAACTGTATTCACTATTTGTTTCACTATTAACTGCATTCATTTCAAATGCTACACTTTCATTTCGTTGGACATCAGCAACTACCTGTTCTTTGATATTATCTTTTCAGCATCCGTTAAGCAGTTGCTTTTAATGATAGAGCTTCTTATATTGTAAATATAAACGCATAATATACACGATTCCCTAAACTCTTAAAATGACCTAGATGGGTTGATATACAATCAAAATCACTCATTCGCTCAAGCAATTAATGAACGATACACACACACACACACACACACATATATATATATATATATATATATATATATATATATCCACGACGTCATAAATTTTGGCTATCCGTTAAATTCTTGAAGTTGTACTTGCAAAAAACCTAGAGGCAACAATATTATTTGTCAACCTCGCCAAGGCCTTTGATTCCATACACAGAGGAAAGATGGAGCAAATACTACTCCCCTGCGACCTACCTAAAGAAACTGTCGCATCCATAATGATGCTTTATAAAAACACGAAATATAAGTCCGCTCCCCGGATGGAGTCACAGATTACTTCGACATCGTAGCAGGTGTGTTGCAAGGAGACACATTAGCCCCATACCTCTTTATCATCTGTCTAGACTACGTGCTTAGAACGTCTATTGATAAAATGAAAGGAAACGGTTTCAAGCTAATAAAGGAAAGAAGCAGAAGGTACCCTGCACAAACAATTATGGACGCTGACATAGCACTTCTGGCAAATACACCCGCCAAAACCGAAACCCTGCTACATAGTCTGGAACGAGAAGCTGCAGGCATAGGCCTCCATGTCAATGCACACAAGACGGAATATATGTGCTTTAATCAAAGAAGCGAAATCTCCACATTAAACGGTAGCCCTCTGAAGCTAGTAGACAAGTTCACCTACTTAGGAAGCAGTGTCCCATCAACCGAGACAGACATCAACACAAGACTAGCAAAGGCATGAACAGCTATCGATAGGCTATCGGTTATATGGAAATCAGATCTGACCGATAAAATAAAATGTAGTTTTTTCTAAGCAGCGGTCGTGTGGATACTGTTTTATGGATGCACTTCATGGACGCTAAGTAAACGTATGAAGAAAAAGCTTGACGGCAACTACACAAGAATTCTGCGAGCAATATTAAACAAGACTTGGAGGCAGCACCCAACAAAGCAGCAGCTGTACGGCCATTTACCACCCATCACGAAAACTATCCAAGTTAGACGAACCAAACATGCAGAACACTACTGGAGAAGTAGGGACGAACTCATAAGTGACGTACTCCTGTGAACCCCTACACGTGGACGATGAAAGGCAGGACGACCTGCTAGAACCTATATTCAACAGCTCTGTGCCGATACAGGATGTAGCCTTGAAGACCTACCAGAAGCAATGGATGATAGAGAAGGGTTGCGGGAGAGGGTCAGGGATATCTGTGCTGATAGCGTGACATGATATATATATATATATATATATATATATATATGATTTTGTTGCAAAACAAAAGCTAACCCTAAAATCTTTAGACTCCAAAAAAATGAAATTTATGTGAAAAAATCAAAGGAAAAATCGTGGTAAAATGAATGAATAAGAAGTTTAAGTTAAAAAATAGGAATTACTTGGTAAATGCTATTGAAAATATCAACGAAATTTAAACATGCATTATAAGAATCTTGTTTTCTATTCTTTAAAACGAATCTTCTTTAAAAGAAACTGATTAAAAACACAAACAAACAAACATCCCCACAATTTAAATGGGCGAAATTAAACTATTTATTTTTAAGTGCAAAGCATTAAAAAATTGAATTATTTAGTTATTTTGAATTCTGAACAACTTGAGAAAATTCTGATTTAATAATCATTTGAGTAAACTGTGTAGAACTAGATATTTGTAAAATCTATCGTGTGAACATCGTAGGTTTACATGGAAAGAAAAACAATTGTAAAAAAGTAGAATTATATAGGTATCAGAGATTTTGATTAACGCGGGCGCGTGCACACACACACACACACACACACACACACACTGAGGGTGTTTAAAAACTTTAACATTTCTACAGGAGTTCCGGTATGGTATCATGATTTTGGAGTCTTTTCTTCTTCCCCATCCCTGTAAATACATTTTTGAAATATTACCCAGGTGGTATCTGTAATATCAGTTCTGCTTTTCTAATAAAGATACTCCCAAAGAAATATCAACATCTTTTTGTTCATCGCTTGTAGGAGATTCCAAGAATATGTTGTCAAGGATGGTGAACATGAGGAGATTGTTTGAAATTATATCAAAAAGGTGCTCCCATAAGAGTGTTAACATTTTTTAAAATTATCCTGTATATGCATAGAAAGATCAATAAACGACACTTGGTTTTGTTTCGTATTTATCAGTATAAAGACTCTTACATTAAAATCTCTGACATTTTTGTCGCATTTTGCCTTCTTTAGTTGGCAAACAATACAGACGCATTAGATGCTTGAAAGACTGATGTTTTCTCGGGCAAAAAAGGTCAATTAATTTTTCTTTTACTTAGAAACTGGCAATAAACTTCGAATGTATAATTTCCCACCCGGTTAGGACGTCGATCAATTCTTCCAGAAATTTATGTTGACAAAAATGTATATTTCTCGAAACACCCACGTTAAATTATGAATCATGTGAGTGTTATGAGTAGCACTGCACGCATTGCATCTTAGGAATGGCAAAAACGCAGGAAAATAAATCAACTTATATGTTTGTCGCATGTACAACAAACGTGGAAATTTTCGCTCGCCCAATTTAAATTGTCAGTTTATTTCTTAATGTATACAACTTCTTTCTCATCATTATGCTTCTGATTGTATAAGGTTTCACTTTTGGCGATTTCATAGCCATTATAAATTTAATAATGATAAAAAAAAATCAAGACAAGAAATAAAAGATATATTGACGAGGAATAAGAGCTCATAAAGAATTTAACTCTCATACAGGAATATCTAAAATCTTGACGTTTTAATGGTTGGGGACTTGTGACAATTCTTTCTCTTTTTAAGTGAAAGATGGCTAATTGATTAGTAATTAAATTCAAACAAAAGTAAAAGATACTCAATTGTTTTTAAGTTATTATTAGTAAAAATCAGTATATATATATATATATATATATATATATATATATATATATATATATATACAGATTTCGTTGAACATAATAGACATTGTCTGTCTACATATTTTCTTGTTGATCCTTTCATATTGCCGTATTGATTTTATAGTATTCGGCTGGAATTGAGTGATATATTTTCCATAATTGTTTATATCCCAAGTACTTTCTGCCCGACTTTGAGCCATCATCAGGGGAGGATCTATTACAAAAGCGATGTAATTTTTGTTTTTACATTACTACTATGTAAGAAGAAGAGCGTCTGTACCGTTGGAGTGTGTAGCGTTTACTTTTAAATTTGTTTCTATAAATAGTGATGATGGCCCAAAGTCAGGCAGAAAGTACTTGGGATATAAACAATTATGGAAAATTCATCAATTAATTCCCGCCGAATACTTTAAATCAATACAGTAATATGAAAGGATCAACAAGAAAATATGTAGACAGAAAATGTCTATTATGTTCAACGAAATTTGTATTAATGAAGAAATGCTGCCAAAATACACATACACACACACACACACACACACACACACACACACACACACACACACACACACACACACACACACACACATATATATATATATATATTATTGATAAAAAACTCTCCTACAGTGTGCTTTTATTAATTGCAGAGATAGAAACAGTTTGGAATATGTATTTGTTTGTATATAAAGTCCTTTTCAAACGTACTTCATGTCAGTTTTCTGTGTATGAGGATTGAGTAATAACGTTCGTTAGTAATGTTAGATAGGCATCAAAAGTTCCTTTAGTGCTGGAAATCATGTTACTAATTATTTTGGGAGTCAAAGTGGGTCATTTTAAAAGAATTTATGCCGAGTGAAGTGAAGATTAATTCGGTACGGAATTGTGAAACCTTATAATCTACAAAATAATCGTATGACAGAGCAACCAGTGCAGTCCTACTCGATGGCAGCATAAGTGAGTGGTTCCCTACGACTGTAGGGGGCAGACAAGGCTGTGTTCTCTCACTCAGACTCTTCAACATCTACCTATTAAAACAAATAACTGATGCACTTGAAGATCATGAAGGGTTAGTCAGTATAGGTACAGGGTTATCACAAACCTTGTTTGCTGGTGACATTAACGATCAAGAAGGCAATGAGAAGAAACCAACCAATTTTGTCGAGAGTCTTGAGAAAACATTGCATGTATATAACATGGAGATTAGTGCAGAGAAGACAAAGATCATGATCAATAGCAACCATATAATTAAAAAGAACATCAAGGTAGAAGGGAAAATACTAGGAACAGATGAAGGACCGAAATCAAAAGTTTTGGTTTCAATTACGCAACGATGACAAAACTGAAAACCATATGACAAGACAAAAAATAAAACTCATGCACACACTTGTTATATCAATATTTCTGTACTCTTGTTAATTGTGGACCCTCTACTGGCCTCCAGAGACACATTGAAACCCCTGAGATGAGATGTTACTGTAAGATCTTGCAAATCTCACACAAATGAAGAGGTCAGAAAAATAATAACTGCAGCCTTTTGGTCACATGAAAGCTTGCTTTATATTTTGAGAAAAAGAAAAATCATGGGGTATGGACATGTGATCAGGTCATCAGGACTGAAAAAAATAATTCAGCAAGACACAGTGCCAAGAGGAAGACGAAGAGGCAAACCGAAATGATAGGAAGATGAAGGACGGGACCGTCTTCCGCTGAGTCGCAGAGTGCAGCTCATGACCAAAGAAGAAATGTCCTCAATTTCATGAAAAAAACAAAAAAAAAAAAAACAAAAAAAAAAAAACAAAAGCAAAGACAAAAAACAAACAAACAAAAAACACACGCAAAAGTTAAAAAAAAAACAACCAAATAAACAAACAGAACAAACTAAAACTGCTGAAGTCAACGAATGAGACAGAATGGTATATATATATATATATATATGTATATATATATATATATATATATAAACAGATTTTTGATACCTTGAATAGTGAAAACGTGTTGGCATCCTTGTCCACGGTGAAGAAAGTTGGCTTACATTTTACAAAACCTGGTTTTACCACAAAAGAGATGAACAAAAGCAAATTGGGAAAACTCTCTCTCGAAGAACCATTATAAGAATGCTCAAAGGAAACTGAATTACGTCAAAAACATGCGTTGAGAAGCCTCTCTTATCAAAAAATAATGTTAAGTATAGATTGCATTTTGTAGGAGAATACTGTAATTTTCATTCAAAGAAGAAAATATGGTCAGATGAGTCAAGATTTTTCCTTTATATCGATGCTCTGGAATTTTGTCTTATAAGATCAGATAAAAGATTATGGTCAGACTATCTGAAAATAATGATTAAACATGGAAATGGTGAAATAATGGTACAGGCAGCTTTCTCGTCTTCAGGAGTTGGTGAACGAATATTTGAGAACCATATTTATGCAAAATAATACATTAATATTTTTGAGAAAGGTCTACAACAAACTATTGATAAGCTGTTCTCTTCAGTAAATCGAACAGTTATTATTTTTCAACATGATAGCGCAACACTCCAACTAAATTGACAAGAAAGAAAGCTTCTTACAAGTGATGTTCTGGCCTGGATAAATTAAATATTTCTAGTTTAATAAAACAAAAGCTGTCTGGTTGGATATTTTCAAATGAAGATGTGCTTTGTTAAGCAAGTAAGAATAAGTTGGAAAACATTTTTATTAAACGATGTAAGAAACCGACAGCATGTTTGCCAAAAAGGATTGTTTTGCTTCAAAATCCCGAAGTCATCCTCTATTAAAAAGGAATAAATATGTTTACACATTAAATGTCTTTTTTAAAACCTTTTCTTACTTATGTTGACTCTTCTTCAATAAAACTATAATAGAACCCACGCACATTTTTCCTACCAATGTATATTACTAAGCTATAGTTAGTTTCCATGCTTGTTGTTCTAACCATTATAACCAACCGAGAACTGATAGTTTGCATGGATATTGACATCAGGCTCAGACATAGATTATGCTAACTTTAGTTCTAAGGTTATTTCAGTTCACTAGAAGTCATTTTTAGTTAAATGGAATTATATAGAGGCGTTCATTGGAAATATGTATTTACCAAACTCCTCCATCAAAGGGAGGATATGACACAAGGTCAAATTTTAAGCGGAGTAAAACTGGTTTCCATCTTCTAGGCTAGTTGCATATTCATCATCATCATCATCATTGCTAAGGCGTGCTGAAAGCACAGATTTCCTTGAACCTCCCTCGCCATACGTCCCTATCAGCCATAACACTCGGTAAGTTCTCTAGATGGTATCCAGTGTCTGCACAGAGCTGATGAATGTAAATTTTGCTAGTCAACCAACACTGGTGTGTCCATGTGTAGTTGTCCATTGGAGAACATCGCTTATGAGCTCGTCCTTATTTATACAGCAGTAAACAGAAAGACTTTTCTTACTTGGATGGTTTGTGATGGGGGGGGGGTAAGTGGCCACATCGCTGACGTTTTGAAGGGTTCTGCTTCCATGATTTTTTCAAAACAGGTGTTTCAATAACGTCCAAGTGGTGCAACCATACAATAGTACTAGAATGGCCACAGCTTAAAAGAATTTCCGTTTTATTTTATGAGAGCGATCAGATTTCCATAGAGGCCAATGCAGCCGAGATTCACCTTGAGCAGGTATATTTGTAAGAAACATTTCTTGTCTTACAGTGATGGTCTCTTGGAAAGAATTTAAAAGACCTTGCCATGAATAACATAAACAGTAGAGTTCATCGGTTAGAAATTAAGATATATAACCCGAACTTTTGCTTTTGTTGAGAGCAAACAAATATGGATTGTCCGTTGGACCATTTTCAAGTATTGGCATTCATAACTTTTAGCGTGTAAGGATAGTTAATGATTACTTTTTTGATTTTAGTCAAGTAGATCGGGGTGGTTTATGTGACCACCTGTTTAATCCGTCTTTAGATTTTTGGCAAGTATATAGAATGTGGATATTTTATGCAATCACCTGTTTAACCTGTCTTTTTTTAAATGACTCAAAGACGTTACGTTAAGACGTTAAGATTATATTTCGGAATTAGGGGTAACTGATTCTCGTCAGAGAATAACCGGGTCAGAAGGAATTCCTCTAACACAGTCAAGTTTGTTGTTGCGGACGAGACTTTTACAAAGTGCCAAAACCTCTGTTTCTATCTCTGTCTCTTATACTTCATTACCGAAATAAATAGTAGTATCAAAAACCGAAATTCATTGCGTTTCAATCAGATTAATGCGACAAGCAAAATACTTTTTTTTAAATCCAGAAATGAGTCAAGAAGTTGTTTGCTTTTCAAGAAAAGAAGAAACGAACGAAAATTTGACCACTCCTTGCAGAAAGGACCAGTGAAATGTCGAGCAGTGCTTCGTGTGTTTCATTCTCCGCTCCCTGACGTAGCTATCCAGCGCTGACAACGCAACACACTCCCCTGACAGCAAGGCATATTTCCTTGGTTACTACAGTACAGAATGGGTACAGTGACCCCGCAAAATTCGTCGAATTAGTGTCACCCATGTTACATAAGCCGGTTTATTAATACATGACATAGAGAACGGTACACTGGTTGCCCAACAAAGGCTAAAAAATCCAGTCTGTTCAACTATTTTATCCATAGCCGGAGAGGTGGATTCATGCCTTTTCCTAATGTAATTAGCGTAAAATAAAACGCTATCAGCCTCATCCAGGTTTTGAAATCAGGTCTCTGATTCCATTTTATCCAGCGATAACCGTTACGCTGAGCACGCCACCGTAAATATACTAAATGAAGTACAAAAATGTTTTTGATTAGTTGGTTTCTATGTTTAATGACATATCAACCTTTGTTAGGTTATTTAATGCCAAAGCCATTCTCCTAGAAGAAGAGTAGTGGTACTATTTAACCCATAGCTAGGAAAATAAGGGGGTTCATACCTTTCCCAAGGGTATTTTCCCGAAAGTGAACGTAATAGCGCGACTGGAGTACAAACTCGCTTACTACGATTCCGCAGTCCATAGCTTTAACTATTACACCACGAAGACACCCCCAAAATGTTTTTCACCTCATAAACAATGGAAAAAACGAGGTCAGATTAATTTTTTTACCTGACAAGTTATATGTTGACTGTTTGTGAGAAAGTCAGGGAAAAGAAATTAAGATATTTGCAAACAATAGAAAAACAAGAAATATTCTTTACGGAATTTATTTTACGTTTTGATATATTTTTACAATTAAAATTTATAAGAAGTGATAAAAGTTTTGGGAGTTTTGTAATGCCCCCCACCCCGAAACCTAAAACCAAGTTTCTAGCGTAATTCTTCAGGAATTAGTGTTTGCATTTTGTTCGAAGAGTTGCTCACAAAAATTATAACTTATATAAGAATATCGGGAAAGTTCATATAAATTCAATTTGCGCAGTTTAGTTTCTTCCAATTGATAAACTTAGAAATTATTACTAAAACAAAACATTCATTTCAACCCTTGAAAATTCTATATCCAGCAAGTCTACACATATGTGTATTATATTTCGTATCAAGTCTGTTTCATGAATATCTTGTTGAGTAGACTGATTTTTTTTAGTTTTAATTGGGCAACCCGCCAATGAGAAGAAAAAAATCTGAATTCTAACCAGCTGTAATCCGTGACCTTGTGTCTAATCTTGCCCATAGCGGAGGGGTCGGGTAAATAGATACCAGACAATTAATTACATATTTCTTTTTTGTTAAAATTAAATAGAGAGACGCTTGTATATAAAGTATATTCTAGATGTACTTACTAAGATAAGTATGATTCAAGGCCACAAATAAGGATGACTCTCACTACATAGTAGCACTCATCCTATAGACGATTATGCTAATTCATGAAAAACTTGCTTTGTTTAATGCTAACATAAAGGAGATTTGATAGGGAAAAATTGATCACGCCTCAAATGAGAAACCTTTTAAACCTGGGCTACCGATTTCCTTTAGCAATTTCCCTTGGTCCGCAAATCGAATGTTTATATTTTACGGTTTTGTGAGAAATAAAAATATTTTAAACATCGATTGAAAATGGCAATTTTCGAAGAAGCATTTCACACGGAGAAAGTGAATGTGGATATAAAATAAGAAAAAATAGAACATATAAACCAGTATTTATAAACATATACAATAGAAAGAACACACACACACACACACATACACACACGCGCGCGCGCGAGCGCACACACACACATACGCATACACATATACATATATATATATATATATATGTATATGTTTATCCTATTTACCAACCCCTCCGCTCGGGCAGGATATGACACAAGGTCAATTTTTAAGCGGAGTTTAACAGGTTTCAATTCAGAGTTTTCCTTCTCCTAGACTAGTTGCCTAACCAAGGCTGAAGAACCCAGTCTGTCCTACTATTTACCCATAGTTGGAGGGAGAATAATTGGATTCATAATTTTCCCTAGGGTATTAGTGCTATGTGAAATGCAGTCAGTCTCGTCCAGGACTCGGCGCCGGCCCACAAGTCCAAAGAGACCCAGGCTTGGCTTCAGAAGGAGTGCTACGACTTTGTACCCTTCTCTCATTGCTCATATGTATATGTTTATATATGTGTGTGTGTGCATGTGTTTGTGTAAATGTGCATTTACATATATTTATAATATATTTTTAATTCACGTGATAACAATATCAGGTTTCAGACTTTATTGATTAACCTATATATATATATATATATATATAGGGTGGAACGATAAAATTGTCGCCCTTAAAAAGACGACATGATTCCATTTCCGTTAAATGAAAAGCGGTTTTCTTTTTTTGTTGCAGACCATCTGCTAGTAGGCCAGTTGTGTACAAATCCCAAGAGCGATAGGAGCCTTCTATCATGTCTGAAAGTGACACAATGTTCAACGAGCAAGATCGGAGATGCACCGCTGTACAACTCATGCTCTCTACCGATCAAAGTTATGCCAACAGGAATATTACCAGCACCATCAAAATGCAAATCCGGACAGTTGAACGTGCCCAGGGTGATGAAAACAAAGTTTTCGGCTACGGTTATGGTCTTTGGTGTGGTTTCAAGTGAGGGCCACATCATGCCACCTCACATCTTCGAAGTAGGCTTGAAGTCAACACCAAAGTGTACCTGGATGTGATGAAGAATGTGGTGATCCCCTGGTGCAATCAGGTGGCCGGTGGAAGACCCTGGGTGTGGCAGCAGGACTCGGCACCGGCCCTCAAGTCCAAAGAGACCCAGGCTTGGCTTCAGAAGGAGTGTTACGACTTTGTACCCTTCTCTCATTGCTCCCTCCTCCCCCGACCTGAACCGGCTGGATTACTTCGTTTGGTCATACGTCGAGAACATCACCAACATGACCTCCCACAATACCAAAGCTAGCCTGATCGCCGCCATCCGCCGAGTATTCGTCGAGCTCCCGCCGGTGCTTGTAAAAAAGCCATGCTCCCAGTTCTGAGACTGACGGCGGCTACATTGAATAGATATCAGCTCTACTACATAATCAAGTTACCTGAATTGATTTTTTCAATAAAAGTTTTAAAATAAAGCTGTAGTGTTGTTTTCTTTAGGATGACAATTTTATCGTTTCACCCTGTATATATATATATATATATATATATATATGTTCTGAGTCAAAGAAGAGTGTCCTCGTCATTGACTTGACTGTCCTCTGGGAAGAAAACCCGGGAGAAGGCACACGAGCGGAAGAAAAACCGATATTAGACACAGCGTGCCAACTGCATGCTAACTGGGTGGAAAAGGGTTTGATATGCCATGTGATTCCTACTGAGGTTGGTTGTCGTGGTTTTCTAGGACACTTAGTCATTTCGTTTCTTTCAAAAATAAGAATCACCTGCCGCAGTTTGAAAGTTACCACATATCGTCTTCAGACCACGGTGCAATATGCATCAAGTTGGATTTGGTCGAGAGCTGAAAGTCTTCAGCATGTATGAAATGCACGCGGAATCACCATTCCAGTGTGATTATGCAACATCAAGAAACGGTTACTGCAAGCGCGTAATGACATCAACGGCTGAAAGTAAACACGTTTTAAAAATACAAAACTGCACTAAAAATGAAAATGAACGTACAATATAATTTTTCCTTTTGGTTGATCTCGCATATATATATATACATATATATATATATATATATATATACCAACCCCTCCGCTCGGACAGGAAATGATACAAAGTCAATTCTTAAGCGGATTTAAACAGGTTTGAATTCAGAGTTTTCCTTCTCCTAGACTAGTTGCTTCACCAACTTTGAAGAAACTAGTCTGTCCTACTATTTACACATAACTGGAGGGAGAATAATTGGATTCATACCTTTCCCAAAGATATTAATGCTCTGTGAAATGCAATCAGTTTCGTCTAGGATCTGAACTCATGTTGTCGTGTCCATTTACTACGACGATAACCATTACACCACGGGCACCTCCTATACATCACGGGTACCTCATATATATATATATATATATATATATAGTACAATTTAATGGAGATTCAAACTCGATTTAGTAGTCATAATAAATTTATTTTGGGGTGGCAAATGCTGCTTGGTAGCGCCAGGAGTGGCAGTACCGCTATGAGCTACCGAAACTGTGTTATCACTCCTGGTTGGCGGCTGATGGGGGCTGGGTATCGCACGTGTTTTTACACGTTTCATGATGAAATATATATACATAATACTAGGTTTGAAGCATCATGCGTGTCTAGCCACACTGAAGTGTTGTGATACAACGAAACTGTTTGTTTGTGGATGACTATACATGCATATATATATATATATATATATATATATATATATATATATATATACGCGCGCGCGTGTGTGTGTGTGTGAATAATCACAGATTTATAATATATTAAAATATTAGAATTACTGATTAAATTTCATGTTATGTTTATGTTGGATCTCAGAATTATTGATCTCCACACTTATATCTGTCAATATTTTTTTGATTAGGCATTATTATTATTATTATTATTATTATTATTATTATTATTATTATTATTATTATTCTCTACGCATTGAAGACTGACGTTGGGTGAGATATTCACAAGGTTTCACTCACTATACTCTTTGACCTTATTCAGGAACCTTTCGTCGTACTCAGTAAAACCTTACAGAAATTTTTAACCTAACACTTTTTTTGAATCGCAGGGGTGTTTGACTTTTCTCATTCCATACCTTCGGGGTATTTCGCATCTGGAATTATGAGTATAGCAGTTCCTAATGTGTAGAGAATAATAATGCCTCCCATTGTATTATATATATATATATATATATATATATATATATATATATAATTATATTTTTGGTACATGAGAATTTATATATAGAAATTTATAAAATCATTGGTAGAAAGAGGGAGAACTATTCTAAAATAATAAAATAGCGATGGCTCTTTCGTCCGGCACATGTCAAGCTAGTCACCGGAAAATTTTTAAAAACGGGGTTTTGAATTAATTAATAGGATTAAGGAGACTAGGTGACAAAAAAAAAAAAATTAAGTCACCCCAATCTCCAACAGTTCCCCCAAAATATTCAAAATATGAGTGCTTAATTGTCTGCCCAGAGGGGGGCGATTTATAGCAATATAAATCGCCTCCAAGACTTTAAGGTGAATTTTGTCTCTGGCTCTGTGCAGAATAGAGAAGCAGTCATCTTCATAGCTAGTCCTGCAACTATTTATGGTAAGCAAATGCTCACCAACAGCCGAATCCATTGTCTGAGAGTGTTTGTCGGCCTTTTGATAGAATAACTCTGGGTATAATGCTCACTTCGACGCGCTGACAAGTTCTGCCTATATATGTGGAACTACATCGACATACAAATCTATATATTAACATACTTTGTTTAAAGATAGGCAACTTATCCTTATGTGCAGAATTAAAGGCCGCCCTGGTTGTGAATATTGGTCTTAAATTGACAGCATGATAACATCGATACACAGAAGAAGCAATCGCTGTCGATGTACCACCAGATCGACGGCGTTAGTATGGGTTGCCCTCTTGGCCCCATTCTGGCTAATATTTTTTAGACAAAGTGTCGGGTTTCGGACCACTCCGCTTCTCAGACCAAGTCTTAGTTTTCAGACCAACCTCATTCTCAGACAAAGTCTTGGATTTCAGGCTCCCGTCTTCTCAGATAAATTCTTGGATTTTAGACTCCCACTTCTCAGACAAAGTCTTGGAATTTAGACCCCTGCTTCTCAGAGAAAATTCTAATTCATTTTTATGTTAACAATGCAGTAAGCTTTATGCTTTAAAAAAAATCGAAATCTGTTATATAAGTTTTTAAATCCTTTCTTAAATACTCCCGAAATATTTTTTATTCTCAATCAATAATCATTTGATTTTTGTTAAATTTTAAAATCCAGGTGTTTTTTGCCTGAAAATCTTCTTATGCAAATTATGAGGTTCCACAAATTTACACAGTAAAAGAATGATTTTTCAAAGACATATATCTCCGTTTCTCTGAATTTTATTCAAAGAAACTGGATATCAAAATTTTTAATCATGCATATGAAACAAATTACTTTTCAATAAAAGTAAATTTCATTCAAGTCTCGGAATGTTTTTCTCTGGCATCGAAAAATCTGACAAGTGCATATTTATATGAAACTAGTTCGTAACACACACATGTATGACGAAAGAGAGATATGCGACGAAAGAAACGTCAAAAATTATATAAAAGTAAATTTTATTGTCATATATCGTTGTGCAATTCATAAGAAAAATAAGCCGAGAAAAATTCTAATAGTAAAATGATTTGTTTTCAAAGTTTGGGAATGGAGATTTTTGCCGTTTGATTTCTGATAAACCCTGATGGGCTCCTTAATGAACGCCACACCGCCTACTTCCCAAGTGATGCTCTTTTTTTATAGCGAAAAAGTAGGTTAACAAACTTTGCCAGTTTAGAGTGAAATATATATATATATATATATATATATATATATATATATATATATATATATACCGCCTACCTCATTAATTAGTTCCAAAATCCATAGCGTTTTTTGGCTTAAACCGGATATAAATACCTTGAAAGGAAACCAGACAATGAAATTAGCATAAATAATTTACGAAAGAATATAATTGTTGTTAACCCTTTTAACGTTGAACAAAAGTTTTATGAACAATAGTTATATTATATATAAGTTACCAATAGTCATATTATATAACAATTGTTATATTATATAATCATTTGACAAAAATAATTTTAGTGTATTTTAAAACACTAAAATTATTTTAGTCATAATTTTGATGAATAAGGAAACAATACGATGGAACTGTGGAATGGCATACATTTTATTGTAATTTATATACATTTTTAAACATGTTTTTACGGTATTTCAAATTCTTTTTAGTTTTTAGTTGTTAATTTTAATGCAGTTTATGCATTTGAAATTTGTTTGCAAGGAAGATTTTTATCTATTTCACGTTGGTGAATGGCGTAACGTCGGACTGAATTTAATCTAGGAAAGTGGCGTAAAGGCGTAGGCTTAAATGGCATAAAGCGGGGTATATATATATATATATATATATATATATATATATATATATATATATATATATATATATATATATATACCCAGCATGAAGTCATTAAACATATACATATGTGTGAGCGTGTGTGTACCTTTGTATGTATATGTATGCGTGTATATATATGTATGTATTAGGTCGAGTCAAATGATTTTCGTTTTAACAAAATATAATTTATTCATGCATAATCTAACAATGAATTAATATGAGTAAAATAGTTTTTAGTGTTTTAAAAATATTAAAATTATTTTTGTCAAATGTTTATATGATATAACTATTGTTATATAATATGACTATTGTTAACTTATATATAATATAACTTTTGTTAATAAAACCATTTTTCAACCTTAAAAGGGTTAATTACAGTTATATTCTTTCGAAAGTTATTTATGCTAATTTTATTTTCTGGTTTCCTTTTTATTTATCTGGTTCCTTCTTGATGCTTCTCAAGTAAAGATCCAGCTGGTTTATGACTCAACCCGCTTTATACAAACATTTTCACCTGGTCTTCTGATAAAAATTTATGTCATTCAAAGCATTTCGTAGAAAACGAAAAAATGGTTATAGCCGGGTGCAATGTCTGGCGAACATAGTGGATAGGGTAGAATAGACTAAATCCAAAATTATGATTCTTGCTGACAATAGCCTTGCACTATCATGGGGAAGCTCAAAGTTTTCTCCTATTGTCAAAGGCGTTTTCTTAGAAGATTTTCCTCAACACATTGCAGCTATTCAGTTTATAAGTCAGCATTGATTGTCGGATTGCGTTTTAAAAACCCACTATGAATACCGTCGTATTCTCACTATATTTACTGCATAACTTTTTTCCCGTGAATTTCTGCCTTCTGGATTGGCTGCCGTGATTCATCCTGATCAATCCACTGCTTTTGCTTTGAACATTGTCATAAAAACTCATTTTACGTCACCTGTAGTGATATTTCTTGAGAAATAGATCATTTCTCTGTCCTAGAAGAAGACTTATCACTATGAATATGTGATCTTCCTAATTCTTCACATTAAGAGTATGAGGAACCCAAACGCCTATCTTGCTCACTTTTCCTATTTTTTCAAGTGACAGCAGATTGCGAATTGGGATGTTTTGAGGTCAAGTGCTAATTCTTGAATACCTTTTTTCATAGATTGCATTCCACCAATTCCCTCAAAGTATCTTGATCTGCGTATATGAACGCCTGATCTGGGTTCATCTCTCAATGACGTATTGCCAGAACGAAACTTTGGAAACCAGTTTCAAACTAGGTGGTTTGTAATGACACCTTAGACATAAGCATTACAGAATGTCTGAGCCATTTCTGTTGGGTTTTTGTTATTCTTAAACATCTACAACATTACATGGCGAATATGCACTTTCAGTTCCTCTATTTTAGAAGTGTGAGATTATAGATTAGATAATTATGCATACTCTTTCACTACTGAATTAAGAAGGACCGATGAAGTCACTTTTTAATTAGATCATTTTCGGTAACCTTTATAACATTGGAAGTTTCAAATGTGTTGTTACAACTTGATTTTCAAAAACGGAAATCATTTATCCCTCAACCCAATATATACAATTAATAATACTTATATCATATTTTAGGAAGTGCCCGTGGTGTAATGGTTATCGTCGTTGGAAATGGACACGGCGACACGAGTCCTGGACGAGACTGATTGTATTTCACATAGCACTAATACCCTTGGGAAAGGTATGAATCCAATTATTCTCCCTCCAGCTATGGGTAAATAGTAGGGCAGACTAGGTTCTTCAGCCTTGGTGAGGCAACTAGTCTAGGAGAAGGAAAACTCTGATTTCAAACCTGTTGAACTCCGCTTAAAAATTGACCTTGTGTCATATCCTGCCCGAGCGGAGAGGTTGGGTAAATATAAGATTGATAATACTTATATATACATAAAAAGTAAATTATCGATACCAAATAATTTTCTTGATATAAAAATCAACTAAACGATATGTTTTGATTTATAATTAATAATCTATTTCATTATTTGCGTAAACATGTTAATATTTGTGTTTAGGTTAGTTCATTGTTAATTAAGTTAGTATTAATGTATTGGTTAGTTTATAATTAATTCAGTCCAAATATTCTTATCTTTTGGAAATGAAGGCGTTAAGTGAAAAGACTGACAAAGAGTGTAACAGTTTTTAGTTTTTACTTCATAGGCAAAAAAGGAAAGTTGTTTGCACAAGTGATCACGCACCCGCTTCCCTTTCCGCTAACAATCGTGCCAAGCTAATGGATATTTAGTAAAAATATTTTGCGATAAGAAGCTGCTCAGGAAAATGAGAATTGATGGTTTTCTCGGGGGTATTAATGCGAAGAGTGGAACTTGAACTCGGCATGTCGTTTCCGTTTTCTGTGCTGATAACCGGTTTACTGCTTCATGCTTAGAGGCTGTGAAGTAAACAATAGATTATCGAGACAGATAATGAGGCTGGAGAAGAAGCAAGAATTATCTCCCTTGGAAGTTTAACGAGTCGAAGAAAAAATATTTTTATGAACAGAAATGTTGAGTTAGGATATCAGTTGTTTAACAACTGATATCCTAACTGCAAAATATGAGATGTTGTTATCTCATTTTTAAGACGAATCTTGTTACATTATCATAACAAACAATTTCAATGATAAATAAAATTGTCTTCGCTGGTAAGCAGGAGTTAATTCCTCATTGAGTGTACCATTACTGCGGAACAGCATGAATTTACAATAAGATTTAAATTTGGATAAATAAAACAAGAGATTTGAGATCAAATCTTGTTGGAGACGACTTGTTATTCGAAATCTATGTTGTTTTTTAATGGTTGTAAAATGTTGAACAAGCAAAGAATTGCAAGAAAAACAGCAAAAATA
This sequence comes from Sepioteuthis lessoniana, assembly GCA_963585895.1. NCBI lineage: Eukaryota > Metazoa > Mollusca > Cephalopoda > Myopsida > Loliginidae > Sepioteuthis > Sepioteuthis lessoniana. The sequence continues at coordinate 85,299,367 of OY757911.1, forward strand.
AGATAAAAAAAGAAAAGAAGAAAAATGGCTAGTCAAAAGTTGATAATAGTTCAGTTGAATTTGGATAAGACTAAAGCAGTCATCACCTTTGCGAGAATCGAAATCATAACATTATCGATTTGGTTTTAATAATCATTGCATTAATATAGACATTTTTAGTATTTTCATTATCCTACGTTTTTTTAACTGATAAGTTTATTCATTAAAATGTTATAAAGATATGTCAGAAAAACAAAAATTAAGGTTGAACAGGTTTGGCTAAATCAATGAATTACGCTGTGTTCAAACGAGATACAGAAATAATCTATATATTTACTCAATCTCTTCGCCATGAACAGAATATTACACAAAATCATTTAAAAAGTAAAGTCGGGTTTTCCTTCTCCTATATTGGTTACCTTACCAAGGCTAAAGAATCCAGTCTGCTCTAATGTTTAACATAACTGTATATACGTATAAAGAGATGGGTTCATAGCTAAGATTGGAATTTGGGTCACTGATTCCATTTCCAATGACAATAACCATTATACAAATTAAACAATTATTAAAGAGTCTCACAGGAAATATTCGTTCTTACGCTTCATTTTTTTGAAGATCAGTTATCCTAAAGGTTCTTCGGTTATTTGGAGGTGAGCAAGAGTCTTTTTCGTTTAATTTTTAGAATTTTTAGAAAAGGATGGAGAAATATCAAATTGTCATTTTTATGTAATGCCAGGCTTAGCAAAGTCGTTTAAATAATTCTAAGGGTATTAATACTAATGCAATACCGAGCAAGTTGATTATAATTAATGGAATTGCTGATGTCACAAACATTATTTTGAGTAGATTGACCTGATTATTACATTCTGTCATTGGAGAAGAGTGTATTACATAATTCAAAATTGTTTAAAATCAGTTTTTCTTTGAGGCCTTCTGTTCAAAATAAAGATTATTTTAGTTTAAAAAATAAAAGAAAATATACTGTAGTAAAATAGAATTTAAATAACAAAAAACAAAAAGTTGGTTAATGAATGAATAGATAAAAATAAATAAACGAATAGAAAAAATTAATAAATGAATGAATATGAGCATCTGATGACCCGGTGAAATAAAACACAGATAAGGAATCTCGATCCTGATCAAAAATAGATGATACTCAAGAAAGACAGGCTTGCGACTTATCTCTTAGGGGACTTTTATAAATTTATGGTTGACGATCTTGTTAAATTAAGTTAAAAGGTCTTTATGTTTAAGATCTGAAGAAAACCCTTTCTGGAGCCAGGAAGCGAGACAAGCTGGCAGCAATTAAAACAAGATTGTTAAAATGGGATTGGCAAACAAAAGAAAAGGAAAGAGATAATTAAATGTTGCCGTCGCTGGTTATAAATTCATGGTTTAGTCGTAATATATTCAGAAAGTCAAAAGGGTAATAGCTTAATTTAGGGACGAGCTCAGAAAAACCCAAACAGTTTGCCTTGATCTTTCCAACTACAGTTAATCGTATTTCACTATTTATCAAAGGACGATTATAAAAACAGCAATCTGCTTAAAACCCTTACGTTTTTGTTTGTTATCTTAATGTGACGAACAAGTTACCTTTTCCCAAAAAGGATTTGTGAGACTGCTTTATTTTCAGGAGATAAGAACCGAATAGCTTAGATAAACTCGTCAACGAAAAAACAGGTGGAGAACGGAGTTGAATGAGTCAACAGAAGTCATTCCAACCCAACAAGTAAAAACGAAAACATCGATGTTTATCTTCGCGTAACTGATCAAAAGAGGTTAGCTTCGAGAATGATAGAAGGACCTCGTAACATTATGACGAGTGACGAAACAAAGGGTCATGTTACATATATCGACTTTGCCCCGCGTACGTTACATGATCATCATATCTGTTATCTGTTTGGAACACTAGAAAATCCCATGGATTCCAGGAATCTATAGGGAAAAGTGGCGAGAGAGGGTCAGGGATATCCGTGCGAGCGGCACGACATGATGATGATGATTATGATGATATTGGCGACTAGAAGAATGTGATAGCATATAAACATCTCCAAGGAAATTAATTTGACGATGAAATTGTGTTGACTACCTGCTAGAATTAACACCACTTGATTTCCTATTATAAGGAGATCTTAATATAATTACTATCATATCATCATCATCATCATGTCGTGCGGCCAGCACGGATATCCCTGACCCTCTCTCTCCACGTCTCCCTATCATTCATCGCTTCTGGCAGGTCTTCAGGGTTACATCCCGTATCATCACATAGCTGCTGTTTGTATGTTCGAGCTGGTCTTCCTGCTTTTGATTGGCCATATGCGGGGGTCCACAGGAGTACATCACTTACGAGCTCGTCCTTGCTTCTCCAGCAGTGTCCTGCATGTCTGGTTCGTCTAGCTTGGATAGTTTTCGTGATAGGTGGTAGGTGACCGTATAGTTGGTGCCTTGAGGGGTGTTGCTGCCAGGACTTGTTCAATATTGCTCTCAACATTCTTGTATAATTGCCGTCGAGCTTCTTCTCTAGCCGTTTAGTCAGCGTCCACGTTGTGCATCCATATAGCAGTACTATCATATGATCCACCAGAATCATATACAACCCACTCGGCTGGGGCTGTAGAATACACCGATTGCATCTCGATGTGTCCTGGATATAGCATTAATCCATCGAATGATGAGGCTCCAGTCCTGGAGATTTGGGGAATGGGGATTACTCCTTTATTAGCATTGCTCCTAGGTTCATTCTGACCCGGAGTGGAAGCACCTGATGAGGTCCTATCTATGACATTTAAACTGTGTGCAAACAAATGAATTATACTAAATTGAATTGTTAGAAATAGAACTGTATAGTCATTTATCTGTGTGTAAACAAATGAATGATGTTGAATCGAATTAGTAGTGTTAAATAGCAATACTTGAAATCCTACAAACTATTCATTTACAAAGAACTTTTACATTTATTTAACTGTATACAAACAAATGACTGATGTTGAATCGCTACTGTTACGAGGATCATTAAATAAGTTTCTAGATTTTTTTCGTATGGGCGCTTTTATTGATAGTACACACATGAAACTCTAGTCTCCTTCGAAGTAATCTCCTCCGGTTGAAATGCACTTGTTGTACCGTTCCAACAACTTCTGGAAGGCTCCATGGAAGGCCTCTTGTGTGAGCGTGTCAATGACCTTCGTCACAGCCTCTTTCATCTCCTCAATTGTCTCATAACGACAGCCTCTGAGCTTAGGGAATAACCAAAAGTCACAGGGAGCAAGGTCTGGACTATAGGGAGGCTGAGGAACTGTGTTGATGCCCATCTTGGTCAAATAGTCTGTGAGAAGGATGGAGTTGTGGACTGGTGCATTGTCCTGGTGAAATGCCCCTGACCCGATTTGAAGAGAGCTCGTCTCTTCCGACTGAATCTCTTCCTGAACTCCCTTAAAACCTCAACATAGTAACCCAAACTCTAACCCTAACCCTTTGGCCAATGAACTCTGGGGTTCTGACTTCCTTAATCCTTCCACACCTCTCATCATCTCTCACAGACTCCCTACCTTCCTTGAATCTCTTGTGTTACTCAAAAACTGATGCTCGATTCATGCAAGATGGTCGAAAAGCAGTCTGAAGCATTCCATATGTTTCTGTGGCATTTTCCAAGTTTAAAACTGAATTTTATTGCATATCGTTCTTCTAAAGTGTCCTAACGTCCAGATTACAAATTTGAAATTCACCAGCTGTGACAACCAGTCTTTAGTAGGGTGTATTCCATTTCTTGCTGTAGCTGTTCATTTGAACCTGGAATCATAGAAATTGGTCAGTCATCTCATAAGATGTATAGCAATAATATAGTGAATTTTCAAGAGTCTAGGTTAGTTTTAAATGCCTGTACAAAAAAATCTGTAAACTTATTGAAGGCTCCACGTAACACGGCAACACTTGAAATCATATAATGGTGAGCAAAATAGGAAAAATGAGCCCAGGCTCGTTTAAAGGTGTTGCTAATAAAATGTGTTTACAAATCATGTATATTTGATATATACATTTATAAAGAGCATTTGACAATATATAACCTAAAATGGTTGATATGTCATAAACCCAACTCAACCAAACCAAACCAAACCAAACTAGAATCATATAGATTGCTATTAGAAAATATTGTCGTACAAGTGTTTCGACAAGGAAAGCTGTATGTAATGTGGGGCTCTCTCATCACGACCTCAGCTCCCAGTGATGTCTAACAGAGAGAGATCAAAAGTTCAATTGTTTGAACTCGATGTTCACCGGCTAGAAGTAGTCAAGCGAGAGTTGGGAAGATTTGGAAAAGTAACGACGAAAAATGAGAGCAAATAATTTGGGGTAAAGAGAGGAAAGAAGCGACGACTTATAGATGAATAAAGACTTTCCCTTATCGATGTGTTTTGATATTTTTCTAACCGATTTGATGGAGATAACATCCGAAATAAAAGATGAGTGATTTTTTGTAAGCACGTGTCTAGCTTTGCTTTTTTGATATAAACTACCTCTTCCTTTTTTTCTACTTTATTGATAAAAAAAAAAAAAGAATCTACTGTGCCTGAATATGGGATAAGGTTATTTTGAACATTTCCCATTCAAACATAATCAGTGATACTATAAGTTCTTCTGTCCGTTGGTATACATACGTTGGTGTAGTAATGCATATGGGTAGAGGTACAAGCGTGTCTATATGATTATCAATGCGTTAAGGCGTATCCTGTATGTATGCATATGCATATAGGTACGTACATATTTGTTTAAGTGGATGTGAACATAGGTAGCGAATATGCATGTGTGTGTATAGTATCATCAAAAGGGTATCTAAACAAGTTTAGGAGGTGAGCAGATTTTAATTGATAATATAATAGAAAAATGAGGATTCCCCGATGGGGATGACAGGGTTATTTTCTTAGTGCTTATATTAAACTGAAGGTTTAAGCGCTAACACGGTCATAGACAAGAATACATTTTAAAAGTACTAAAGTTCTGGGGGTTCCACGCGAGAACAGCGGTTTCCTTTTCCGGAAGTTGGGGCTCTATATTTTCAAGGGAGTAGTCAGAAGTTGAACAGATTGTTTCAACTCAGAACTGTAACGGTTCGGCTGCCGGGTTGGGATGGGATCCCTCTCTTGTCCACCGTCCACGTTGGTCACAGACAGAGCAGTGGGAGTCTAGGATAGTAAGCATCAGTGTGTCACCAGGTGCGGTGGCTATTTCATTGACAACAGAGCTAGGAGCTGGTCATTAGACAAAATGGGATAGAAAAATGAGTGAGTCTTCAGTGCCGTCCATATTGTAACGGTGATGGTCTCTACCGTCCAAAACAGGAATAAGCCAGAAGATAAACCAGAAGAGAAAATAAAAACGATAATGCATATAAATTCTGGAATTCGTTTGGGTTTCTGTTTTCTTTGTGGAATTGACTTATTGCTTTGACAGTTTCGACTAAAACCTGCGTCAAACTAATTTTTATCTTAAGAACAAGCACAATGTGGGATTGAGATCATTTAGCAGACGGACTGGATGAACCACTGACGATGCTGCCACAAATCAATTACTGCTTTTCGTTCTCATTTTTATCATGACACATTTTTATTTTTATTATGAAAGTTTAAATTAAAATTCAAGTAAATTCCATAGTTGCCTTAAACGAATTGAGAATATATTTTGCAGAGGATATAAAGCTCGTGAGATTTGACTAAAGGATTTCATTGGTTTTATTAAATCTCATCCCAACGGACGTAGAGTTCAGGAGAGATAACTATTAGGTGTATACCAAAATTTCCACCCGATTTTTAAAAATGTTTTCAACTCTATATTCACCCTCGGTCCTTTTTTTTTTAAGAGAGCTTTGGGAATTTTTGCAGACACCTGATAATATATGTTAAGACATCTCTGAAGACAAAAAAAAAAACAACTTCTAAAAAGACCCTGGTTGGCGGCTGATGAGGTTAGGGTATCGCACGTGCTTTCACACGTTGTATGATGAAAAAAAATGTTTAGGCATCTCTGAAGACAAAAAAAAAAAAAAAACCTCGAAAAAGACCCCTAAAAATGCCGATTACTTTTTCTTGTTAATGATATCATAACTCCGTAGGTAAATGAATGTCTGTAGCTTAATGAAAGAAAAAGTATCTATTTTAGACAAAATATATATTTTTAACATAATCTTTTCTTTTCACAGTAGTAATAAATAGTCCCATACCTGGTAAAAATATAAAATTAAAACAATCAGTGGATGTTCCATTAATTTGAAAAAAAAAATTGCAATAAACTAATAACAGATAAGAAGTAATACATTTTCCCTTTGAAAACGAAACATTTTAGCTTCATCAAACATTCTAGCTTCATCAAACACTTTAGCTTCATCAAATATTCTCGTTTCATGAAACATTTTATCTTCATGAAATATTACCAAAACAAATTTGATCGAATCATTTAAACTGATGACATAATTTTTTCCAAGCTATTCAGAGAAAAATATGGAATGTTTTAGAAAAAATATTAAATTCATGGACTAAAAAATTACAACTAATTCTTTGTTGCTCCTCTACGAGCTTTTATGACTGCCTTAATTCTTTCAGGCATGAATTTCTCTAATCAAAGCAATAATCTTTATCAAAGTAGTTCCAAGTTTCTTTGACTGCAATTAATACGTCTTCTAATGAACCATTTTGTTTAAGGCGTATTGTATGAAGCCAGAATGTTCAGCTATTAAATGAAAAATATTTTGTGTTTTAACTGTTATCAATTCATTTACCGCTAAGTAAAAAAAAAAACCCAAAGGTGAATTCTTCTAAGTTTGCCATATTTAATTATTGTTGCCAGGGGTAGTAGATAAAACATTATTTTGTGGAAAAATTCAGTCCAGGTTAAAAGACTAATTAATGCATTCTCGTGCTTTAATACCATGTTTGTATTGTATTTGTCTTTAAATAACATTACTGATAAGGTATATATTAACAAAATGATGTTATTATCAAAGTAATTTTAGGTATAGTATGTATTTTTTCTATTTTGCTTATCTACCATCATGACTTGTCAAAGAGAAGATTATAGTCAAAAGGTTTGGGTTGGTTTCTTTGTTTAATGGCATATCAACTGTTATGTTTTGACCTTTTGACCCGGCCAAAAATGCCATTCAAGGTGATGCACCGGAAGGAGGTGACACATTCTAATGGCAGTTATGAGAGGAAATCGCGTGGGCGGAAATTGGCTGATGAAATGGGACGAGGTAAAAAAAAATCCCATTATACTCTCATAGACTGACGCACTGGAAGAGAGTGACCTCTGAACTATATGACAGTTATTTCCGCTCTATGACGATCACACAGGCCATTCCAAAGTTAGCGGAAGTGACACATCTCGGTCGCAAGATATCGGAAGAAGTTGCAGAGGCGTGTCCATATCACCGCGTGGGAGTTTGAAGGTAATATAAGGCCGACGAATTGAACAGAGGACAGTTGAGTTCGACGAGCCAGTTCAGGTGAGTAGAGTTGGAGAAGGAGATAGACGTGGTGTTGTGTCTTATTATCCTATTCGTTTCTTTTCTCCTAAATAATAAAAAAATCTAAATGAAAATCTTTTAAGTTTTCCGATTCCATAATTTTTGCCTGAAATAGTCGTCTCATAATTCTCTGTCTCTATCTATGTATTTATCTTGATTCTGTTCATCGAACTTGGTCAGTATCTCTCGATCTGTTTCAATGTAATGCAGCCATCTTTTAGTTTTCTTTTATAAAGTGGAGACGAGAGTACAAAAATTTACCCAAACTACCGGGCCATTGGCCAAATAAGTAGTGTGTTCGCCAATAGTCCGGGAGACCTGGTTTCAATCCCAGGTCGAGTCATACTAAAAACTCAAAAAATTGTACTTGATGCCGCCTTGTTTAACACTCTACATTATAAGGTAAGGATAAAGAGTAAAGTGGAGCAATCCAGGGAATGGAAAAGCGCTCTTCCCGACATCGCGGTGTGTTAGCAATGGAAAAGGAAGCTTTCGAGTCACCCTCGACTACGGTCATCAACTTTACTTTTACTTTACCTCTAATTAAACCTATTTTTGTTGTATAGTCACAACCATGAACAACTATATATACACATATGCATGCAGAATCATAACAACGCAATAAAGACGACCTGACACAGTTCTTTTAGAAAAAATATACCTCTCACTTTATTGAAAGGGTCGTGTTGGTGACCGAACAAAGACTGCAACATATTGAACCGCCCCCAACTCTTTTGGCTATCACAGCCTTTCTTTCCCATTCTTCTGGACTGCTCAACCGGGGGCCTGGGGCCCCAGCCTCTACTGGGACATGGTTCTCATTCCAGCATCTTCTCTCCAACTGATCTGAACTTCCTGTCGCCGTGGTTATATAATAATTTGACGTCCACCTACTTCCTGCGATCGTCACAGTTTCGCATTCAATTCAACCTCTCGACAGTCAAGGTCTCCCCTGATCTTCTGATATCTTTGACCGAATGCACCTGTCATTTACACAGGTGCATTTCTTCTTTTGACAGCATGGCCGGGTCGGAGGTCAATATTGAACATGTGTCGTCTTCATCTTTTGATTATGATATGGAAAATAATTATAAATTTGCAGTGAAATAAAGTATTATTTAATATTTCTTTATAAATAAGTAATAAGATATAAATCAAGATATAAATCAAGATATTTACTCGAAAGCTCTAAGTACTCTGTCAGGAGGGCTTAGAATACGCTGACAATATGCCTTGGAGGGGAGTAAGACTCTCGCTAAAAGGAGTGTTTTGTGTACGACAATAAACTTCATCTGATTGTGAGGCTCGACTTCTGGATATCTGAAAATCAATGGGTCAAAGTGATCAGCTTAAAAATTATTCCTATACGATAGGAACACTTGATAATTAAATTGTAAATTATTTGAATCAAGAATAGTTACATGAAGATTTTTTTTACCAAAGATTATCATTATTAATTACCCGAAACCAAATAATTTGTAAATGATAATTTTTAAATAGAACTAATTACTTGAAACCATTATTGGTATTATAAAGGAATACTTCATACCATATATCTGTAAATTGTTCGTATAAAGAATAATTAATTGAAGCTATTCTTTTTTTTTTACTAAGGATTATCATTCATTAGTTGAAACCATGTATAACTGCACAAATGACAATTATTAAATAAAATAAAAACCTACTTGTTACTATATGATTATCAGTATTAGACACGAATACTTCAAGCCCAACAACTGTGAGTAAATTATATGTATTAAATAGGAAAACTTGATATCGTTTAACTGTTTACAAAAAGATCTTAAGAAACAACTATTTAAAAATGTAAAAATCAATGAACCATGAATGAGATTCTCTAACCTCAAGGCATAAAATAAGCCTATACGGGTTGACATCAATCGAAAAATCTTAAAACAGGAAAGTCTATTAAAAGCTTATATATTAGTAATTATAAATATATATATTTTTATCTTAGGAAATGATGTGTACTGGCAATGTGATGTGTGACTGGCATTGGTATGTGTACTATGTTTTGAAAACCACTGGCTTATAAGATATGTTGTATTTAAGAGAAATCCTTTTTTAAAATGTCTGTTTTAGAAAAAAAAAAGCAAATTGTTTGCCGCCTGAGACGCTTTCTACAAACGCTGATGATGAGAGTAATAAACAGTTTCTAAAAATAAAATGTTGTTTTAACGAATCAAGCAACTCTGCACTAAATACTGTAATGTTATCTAAATTCGACACGTTTCGTTATCAGCGTAAAACAAAAGCCATTCGACGGTAAGTGAAACTGTTCAAGTTGAGAATGTTGCATATTTTTAAAGCTTTCAAGAAATAACAACCCTTAAATCTTATAGTCTGTTTATTTCTTCATCATTTATATCTTTTCTCACATATCCTCAACTGCACAATACAGCCTTCCTAGATTGTTTGTTGTTAGGTGTTTAATCGTGTTCTTCTGGAGTACGCATGCGCAGAATATCACGGAGCGTGCAGAGATTACCACACACACACACACACACACACACACACACACACACACACACACACACACATATTTATTTTCTAGAGAGAAAAATTCTATGTAGTGTCAAAACAAGCAGCAACAATGTGTCACTGGTGATATTGCATGTAGAAGATGCATTATAAAAACTTATAGAAAACAAACAGTTAAAAAGATGGCATTAAATATAAAAAGTAAAACCAATAAAAAACCCCAGCAAAAAAAAAAAAAAACAACAAAAAAACCTAATAAACAAAAACAAAAAATAAAGTCAAGGGTTTTTAAGAAAAGAAATAAATAGTTCATTTTTAATGTCTCGTAAATGTTACTGAATGTTTTTAGGCATCATAATGTGGTACAAATTGTTATGGCAGTTAAGAAAGAAAACAATTTTTTATTCAAAAGAAAAAAAAAACCTGATTGGAAATATCTGCTGTAATGTTATCTTGCTTTTCCCATTCTTTACGTGACTTCGTGTAAAAACATTGTCTATAGAAAAATAAACACTTTGTTTTCTTTCTTTTAGTTTTTAAACATTATTGTCTGTTTCTTTTTTTATTAATAAAAAGCCAAAAAGAAAACTGTCAGATTAGTTCATTTTTGATGTGAATAGTAAAATTTATTCCAATAGAAATAACAAATCAACCGATTCAGCATCGAAACTCAGGATTGTCGGCTCACGGTATTTACCACAGAAATTCAAAGTAGTATGTCAGCAGTCAATTTGATGATAAATAATTGACTGATTTATTTAACGGCATGTCAGTCGGTCTGTGTTATTTCATGCCTAGTTGGTTGGGAATCAAGTGGATTGAACATTTATATTTACATTTGTTGTGTAGTCGTTTCTTTGGACACATCTGTATGATATCAAGTATTCCTATCTAATACGAATAATTTTCAAACAGATCTATTGGACCCATAGATGGAAACCGAACGGGTACTCCCACTACGGGTGAGTATGAACCTAGGAGTAATGACAACGTAGGAGCATCTCACACTATTCAGATTTCCAGAATAGGAGTCTCACCACCAGATGCAGTTTTTGTGTCATATCCAGGACATTACTATTTTTTGGTCGCAGAATCTTAGCCATCAACAGGGAATACAGCCAGTATATTCTTAGTTGACTATTGGTGTTATGACGAATCAACTTATTTATTTTAGAAGGAATATTTCGTGGCTCAATTTATTGTTGAAACTGAGAGAATCTTTTTCATTGTATAAGTCTTTTTTTTACATTTACTTTCTATACACTGACCATCTGATGTCTATGAGTCAACTATTGGGTCAATGTTCACTTAAATTTCTAGAAGCTCCAAATCTGTGAAAAAAATCTCATACCATATGACTGATCATATAGAAGGGCCACACAAATTTCTATGAAGTTAATTTCAAATAATATAAAAAAGGAACGGGAAATAAGCCGGTTGAAGGAATCAGGATATATGTGATAGTCAAATCATCCAATCAGACAAAATATTGATATCAACTGCATATCGAAGGTATTGATGAAAAAGATTTAATAATTTGATGATCAAAAAGCATGATTCTTTAAAATAAAGTACTGATGTAATTCTTTTAATGTCACAGGTTCAATTCACAGACCAGATGGTTTGGTTTGGTTTCTTTGTTTAATGGCATATCAACTCTTTTTAGGTTATTTAATGCCAAAGCAATTCTCCTAGAAGAACAGTAGTGGTACTATTTAACCCATAGCTGTGAGGATAAGGGGGTTTATACCTTTCTCAAGGGTATTTGCCCGAAAGTGAACGTAATAGCGCGACTGGAGTACGAACTCGCGTACTACGATTCCGCAGTCCATCGCTTTAACCATTACACCACGAGGACACTTCCTCACAGAGTTGGACAGTTTTAAAGGTCTGTTAGCAAAGAGACTAGAAGTAACATGTTTGATAGGAGTGCATATCTCTAATCAGAACAAAGTTCGACATTTCAAAAATCTTGAATTTAAAGCAGTCAAAATGATATAAGAAAAGAACTAAAGATGAAACAAGTAAAATAAAATGATACAATGACTTGAACAGAGGGTGTAAAACAATTCAAATAAAACTTTTAATTATATTTTCGTGATGTAGGACCTAATTCTAGCGTGAAGAACTCTTTTCTACACTTTTAAGTTGTAAATAGAAGCTAAAAAAAGAAACTAGCAACATTATATATATATATATATATATATATATATATATATATATATATATAACGAGGTTTATGGTTCTTACTTGCTCACTAGGTGAGTTAATGGAGGACCGAATGTTGCAGTATTGCAACGATCAATTTACTTCTTCCTCACCCACACTTCTCTTCTCACACTCTCTTCCTTTGTCCCACCCCTTCCAACCAACAGACAGCGGAAATATGTGTAAATATGTAAAGATGCATGCCATTACTTACACAAACGTACGCACACAAGTGCTCGCGAGCGACAGCACATACACAAATATGTTAACATTTAATAACACACAAACTTAGGCATACACACAAATAACCTACACTTTTCAAACAAAAATTAACCATATTAATCGATTCTTTTTAAGACTTTCACTCTGTCTGATGATTGCTGATTGCATGAAACCCAGGGTCACAGACAGTACCATGTAATATATATATATATATATATATATATATATATATATATATATATCAAGGTAAGCTGACGGTATGGATTCCCTTGAGTCTCTCACACAATCCGTGCCTCTCAGTCACAGCCCTTGTTTAGTCGTCTAGACAGCTTATAGCATCTGCACAGAGCTGGTGAATGTAAATTTTTGGTGGTCAGGCAACACCTATGTGTTCATATGTAGGAGTCCATAAAGGACGCTTATGAGTTTTTATCCTTACTTCTCCAGCAGTGCACAGCATGTTTTGCTTCCCTTTCTTGGGTAGTTTGTGAGATGAGAGGTAAGTGGCCGTACAGATGTGATGTTTTGTTGAGTACTGCTTCCAGAATTTGTTCAATTATCTTTTTCGTCAAGCAGTTAGTCAGAGTTTATTAGTTACAGGGCCCAGACCACACACACACACACACACAAATATATAAGTAGCACCGTCCAATATTAGAGAAAGAAAACTAAAAATAACAAATTCTTATTCTACTGATTTGATTATAATAAAACAATAGTAAATTTGCATAGTAAGTAAAAAGTAAGTAAAGTAAGTAAAGGCTCCCTTTTCAATAGCTACTACACCGAGGTGTAGGGGAGGACGCTTCTCCATTCCCTGGATTGCTCCACTTTACCCTTGCCCCTTACCTTATAATGTTGAGTGTTAAGCAAGGCGGTATCAAGTACCATTTTTTTAGTCTTTGGTATGACTCATCCTGGGATTGAAACCCGGGCTATCGGACCATTGGCGCTGGTCAAAAGAAGCTAAAACTATTAGACTTATTAGAACCCAAAAACCTAAGTTAACGTAAAATAGAATGCCTATAAGGATGCTAAGAAGCATAAAAAGTACTTTAATGAATTAAAAAAAAGTAATCGTGGACTTTTACTAAGTTAAAACTTAATAATGAAAAACAGAAGAGAGCTAGAAAATTTTTTTTTCGAAAGCCATGGAAAGCAGTATGGTGGACGTAAAGGCGAGTGAATAAACCCTCTGACGGCTTAACACAATTCCAAACCAGGGCCTGGGCTTATGAACCCTACGGTTCAACAGCTAGGATCGATTAGTTTGATCGAGGAACTACTGTGGCTTCTGTAGATGAGAATAAATACAACCACCGAAAGATTACCATGACCCACACTCAAACTATATGTCCAAACCGCATCGCTCTTTGCACGGGTAAAAAAGGGGTGCGTCCTGCTGAGGTTGGAGCCCTGGCCGCAGTGATCGAAAAATCAGCTATAGAGCTCAAACAAAAATTACTAAAATGCAAACGAACAATACAAATAGCGACATTCAACATTAGAACCTTAAATAAAACAGGACAACTACCAGAGCTGACTGATTCGGCCATATATCATAACATAGACATAATACGCATTCAAGAACACAGATACATTCATGGTGAGGATATTAAATATCACGATTCTGGCAATGGATGGACGCTAGCCATTGCATCAGCATGGAAAAACCCTGTCAATGCCACGATAGGAGATGTAGGTATGCTAATAGGATCACAAGCCCTAAAATCACTAAATAGCATAGAGAAAATAACATCTAGAATGACGGTGACTACTTTTAATGGCAATCCCAGTGCAACGATCATCTTCTGCTACAGCCCTACCAACGTTAGTGAAGAAACTGAACTCATCGCCTTCTATGATGAGTTATCCTTTCTTCTTCATAGCATCTCGAAACGCAACGTTTTCGTCATAAACCATAAATTCAACCAACACAACCTCGTCAAATAGAAAAGGACAACATCTAAAAGATTTCACGATCGAAAATAGATTAACATGCCTCAATACAAACTTTCAAAAAAAGGGTGGGAAAACTAAGGACCTACACATACGCAAACAATACTAAAACACAGATAGACTACATGTTTATAAACAAGAAATGGCATAAAAGCGCAGTGAATTGCGAGGCTTACTCCTCATTCGAAGGTGTGTCCCCCGATCACCGAAATGTCACGACAAAATACGACTGAGCCTACGAAAGAATGCACCCCGAACAACAACCACTGTACACTAAGACTGGTCCCTGTTGAATAACTGGGATATTAGAGATAAATCTGCGGTAGCACTAAGAAACAAATTCGATGCACAACAGAAGAAGACAGAAACACACACTCCGAATGACGAATATGAGAATTTCGTCAATGCCCAGCGGAATAAATGTCAACTGAACAAAAAACTAAACCTAGGGTCCCATGGGAGACATTAGCGGTTAGGGAAAAGCGTGTAGACGTGAAAACTGCCTCTAAAGGCAATAGGAAGAACCCAACCAATATCAATGCCCTGAAACTAAAAAAGACACGAATTGAATTAGCTAACATATACCTAAAAGAACAAACAGAATACATACAAAATCAGATCGATAAAATTAGAGACTCGGTTGAAGACAAACTAGGATAGCATGGAAAACGATAAACGAAGCAAGGAGAAAGAAGAGCACTGTGAAAGCTAAGCTGAAAGCCATCAGCCAACAAGAACGAATACACCTGTGGAAACAGCATTTCGAGAATTTACTTGGAAACCCTTCGAAAGTTACACATGAACCGGTCACGAGAATCATAAGTTAGCAATTAGACATCAAACTAAGACCATTTACTCTAGAAGAACTCGACTCGGAACTGAGAAAAATTAATAGAAAAGCAGTAGGGCTCGTTGAAATACTCCCAGAAGTATGGAAGACCAAACAATTCGACGACATACGGCTCCGACACTGTAATGCCGTATATAATCAAAACCCTATAGACTGATGGAAGAAGGGATGCATCCTCCTCTTCCATAAAAAGGGCGATCTCGGATTAGCCAAGAACTACCGAGGTATAACCCTTACATCCATAGCGGCTAAGATATACAATGCTCTACTACGTAACCGCATAGAACCCAAAATTGAGAACATACTTAGGAAGAACCAAAATGGCTTCCGGAGGAATAAATCCACGACATCCCAAATTTTGACTATCCATCGAATTCTTGAAGGTGTACGCGCAAAAAACCCCTAGAGGCTACAATATTATTTGTCGACTTTACCAAGGCCTTTGACTCCATTCACAGAGGAACGAAGGCATGGACAGCTATCGATAGGCTATCGATAATATGGAAATCAGACCTGACCGATAAAATGAAACGCAGTTTCTTCCAAGCAGCAGTCGTATCGATACTGTTGTATGGATGCACTACTTGGACGCTAACTAAACGGCTGGAGAAGAAGCTAGACGGCAATTACACAAGAATGCTGCGAGCAATATTGAACAAGTCATGGCGGCAACACCTCACTAGGCGCCAACTATACAGCCACCAGCCTCCCATCACGAAAACTATCCAAGTTAGGCGAACCAGTCATGCAGGACACTGCTGGAGAAGCAGGAACTAGCTCATAAGTGATGTACTCCTATGGACCCCCACCTTTGGCCGGGCAAAAGCAGGACGACCAGCTCGAACATACATTCAGCAGCTATGTGAGGATACGGGATGTATTCCTGACGACCTGCCAGAGGTGATGAACGATAAGGAGAAGTGGTGAGAGAAGGTCAGGGATATCCGTGCTAGCGGCACGACATGATGATGATGATTGAAACACAAAAGTAAAAGTCCGTTCCCCGGATGGAGACAGACTACTTCGACATTGTAGTATGTGTACTGCAAGGAGACACATTAGCCCCATACCTCTTTATCATCTGTCTAGACTACGTGCTTAGAACCTCTATTGATAAAATGAAAGAAAACGGTTTCAAGGTGACAAAGTAAAGAAGCAGAAGGTACCCCGCACAAACAATTACCGACGCCGACTACGTCGACGACAGCACTTCTGGCAAATACACCTGCCCAAGCCGAATCCCTGCTACAGAGTCTGGAACGAGCCTCTGCAGGCATAGGCCTCCATATCAAAGCACATAAGACGGAATATATGTGCTTTAATCAAACAGGCGACATCTACACACTTAACGGTAGCTCTCTGAAACCAGTAGACGAGTTCACCTACCTAGAAAGCAGTGGCTCATCAACTGAGGCAGACATCAACATGCGACTAGCAAAGGCATGGGAAGCTATCGATAGGCTATCGGTCATATGGAAGTCAGGCCTGACCGATAAAATAAAATGCAGTTTCTTCCAAGCAGCGGTCGTATCGATACTGCTATATGGATGCACTACATTGACGCTAGCTAAATGTATGGAAAAAAACTTGACGGCAACTACACAAGAATGCTGCGAGCAATATTGAACAAGCCTTGGAAGCAGCACCCCATAAAGCAGCTGGTGTACGGCTACCTACTACCCATCACGAAAACTATCAAAATTCGACGAACCAGACATGCGGGATACTGCTGGAGAAGTAGGGACGAGCTCATAAGTGATGTACTCTTGTGGACCCCTTCACATGACCAAGCAAAGGTAGGACGACCAGCTCGAGCCTACATATAACAGCTCTGTGCCGATACAGGATGTAGCCCTGAATACCTGCAGGAAGCAATAGACGATAGGGAGGGGTGGCGAGAGAGGGTCAGGGATATCCGTGTTGATGGCGCACCATGATGATGATGGAATTTGCATAAAAAGGAACAAGGATGAAGAAAGTTATTTAAGAAAAACTGTATATAAAAATAAAATCCATACAGAGACCCACTTGAAATATGTGTATTTATGCTTCATTTTTCGAAGATCAGTTGTAAATATTCCTCAGTTATTTGATGGTGATGAAGACATTTATTTTTGGTATATTCTAAAAGAGGAAAGAAACCTTCATATTTTTATGCTTACGTTAGGTTTTCCTTTAGCTTAGTCATTTAGATAATTCTAACTCTAGGAATACTAACAATTCAATATTGCACAATCTTAGAATGCATCATGGAATCACTGATGTTACAAACGTTGTGATCGTATTGGTCAGATCATTATATTTACTATTTCTTAAAAACATAAGAAAACCCAAATTTTGATTCGAGGAATCTTGACTAGTGAAGAGGAAACTGCGATATTATATAAGCATCTCCAAAGAAATTAATTAGACGAAGACATTATGTGGCCTACATGCTGGAATTAACATCACTTGATTTCCTGTTATGAGATCTTAAAAAACATAATTTATGTCATATGCTCCATTAGAATCAAGAAAATATAGTTGTCTCTTCTGATTCGACAAGGAAAACTGCTTTCTCATTTCGACCTCAGCGCTTGACGATGTCGGACGAAACCAACAGAGAGAAGTAAAAAAAGACCATCGCATGAATTCTGGTCATTCACTGGCTAAAGGTTCTTAAGCGAGAGTTGGGGAGATTTGAGAAAGAAGAGATAGTCCCGGGACGGAGAAGAGTGAAAATGTATATTTTGCAGCTGACGAGGAGAGGGGTGACGACTTATTGATGAACAGACTTTCCACTTTTGATGTAGAAAATCATTACATGTGTTTTGAAATCCTTCTTACCGGTTTGAAGGAGATAACATGCGAAATAAACGTTAGCGTTTTATAAGAAACGATAAAGAAAGTAATAAAACAAAAACTGTTTTTTAGAATGAAAAACAAACAAACAACCTCTCCAGCAAAAAAAAAAAAAAAAAAGAAAAAAAAAAAGAAGTGTAGAATTCAAAATAATAAACATTGTCATTTATATTCATGGGTGATTTTTAAAGCTATATGTCATAGTTTTCAAGAAAATATGTCAACATCGCCATTTTAAGCAAATATTCCTTGTTCGTCTGAAGTATTGTTTTCGAAGTCATTTGCAAAGTTGATGAATCTCTTAGGCGTCAGGTTGTTAGACGAAAATGCCGTGGAAATTTCTGCTATTATAAAAGAAATTAATAAAGTTAATAGTATAATTTTTAGAATATTAAAGTTTTATGCTAATAATGGCTCCTTTTAATTTACTAAAAAAACTAAAGAAATCACGTAAGACGACAAATTCGGGCGATTTAAAAGTAATTTTGATGCAGTTTACCTAAAAGTTACACATGAAAGTCGTTTATGTAAATCAAAGCTTCCTGCAAGTTTTCCTGTCGTCAAAGCCCTCATCAGTAAGAAGAAACCAAAACTTGACCGTATCCTCTGCAGTGGAATAAGACCCACCACTCCAAAAAAAATGGTGTTCTAGTTATGAATATAAACTGCATCAGGTAGTGAGGATCGAGTTCTGAATTTCTGGGAAGTGAGGAGTACTTCTTCAATGCCATTACCCTCACATCCATTCTGAACAGGAGTGGAAGTAGCTGTTTGTGTCCCATCTATGGGTCAAATAGATCGGTTTGAAAACTGTTTGTATTAGGAAAAGGCAAGATCAATAGCCAAGTACAGTCACCTTCACATCAGATCTCAACTCGAAACTGTAGGAAATCTGACGACTCGTCCCTGAACCTGTGATAATCCTTTGCTCAGGTGATGGTTTAATTAACGTGTTAAACGGCATATAAACTCCTTATGGGTTATTTTATGCTAAAATAGGATTAATTTCTAAATGTCTTGTTTAAATCATAAGATTTTCAACGTTTCCTTGCAATATTCTTTTAAATCGAATTTTTTATATATTTATAGCTGTACACAGTAATATGACATCAAGTATTCCAATCTAATACAAATAATTTAGACACAATTAAATGATTCAAAGCCATTTTATCTTTTTGATAATAATAATAATAATAAATTCTTTCTGCTATGGTTTCATGTAACAAATTATAATAATCCTAAATAAACAATTATAACTTCAAGCAGCTATAATGATTACACATAATTTGCACAGTTATATAACATAAAGTATCTATATAAAATAGAAATGAATATAAAACAAATCTACTTGATCCCCACGGATGGCTCCTACAGATTCTACTGCACCGGATCAGAGTGAACCAGGGAGTAATGGCAATAAAGGAGTACTCCACACACTCCAAATCTCCAAACCTGGAGTTTCGCAAACCAGACGCAGTTCAGTGTCATACGCAGGTCCCTCCTTTTATTGGCGGTGGAGAGGGTTCTTATTTGTTGCTCAGGTAAATATATATCATTATTATCTACATTTACCTGAGCCGAGGTAACTGATGTAGTTGTACCAATGATACCTTTTTGATCTACAACTACGAAACTCGAAGGTTTACAGTGTACAATGTTCAGTAGCTTGATTGATGGGTTAAGTGGTACTAGCGTTGAATTAGGATGGGATTTAATGCGATGTTACCTTCTCCCTCGTTATTTCTATTCTTGTTTGGCATCGTTCTCGTTCTGTCTTTAGAGAGAGAGAGAGAGAGAGAGAGAGAGAGAGAGAGAGAGAGAGAGAGAGAGAGAGAGAGAGAGAGAGAGAGAGAGAGAGTTTCCATCTTGAAAACAGTCATTTTGCAGTCAAACAGTATTAAATACAGTCCGCATTCAATGGTTGCCACAGCTGAGCAGCTACAGCAACATTAACTTTTATTTATTGTGTTATTGTACCTAATGTTTTTCTACTTCAGAGTAAACACACACACACACACACACACACACACACACACACACACACACACACACACACACACACACATGTATATACATATATACTTTGATAGAATATATTTTCCAGTTAACCATAGCTTTTTACATCGGTTGTCAAAGTTTCAAGCAAAACCCTATTTCTGTGTATTCATTATTGATATTTCCAAAAGAGTGAGAGGGCTTCTGTACTTTTTTTTTTATCAAAAAAGAGAAGAAACACGAAAACAAAATGAAAAAAGTTTTAAAAGAATACAACAGATTTAAATGTTTCTTTTTATGATGAATAAATAAAGCAGTTATCTTTGAAGATATTTCTGTTCATCGAGAATTTAATAAAACATTCAATCTTGTCAAACGTCTGTAGAATAAAGAAACAGAGATTTTAGTTATGGAAAACAAAGTGGATGAATTAAAACGAAATAAAATTGACTTTTCTTAATTTTTATTTTCAATCTCTCAATTTCTTTTAGATAATCGAAAACTAACCCGGCAATGCGTGTGTTTCCGGGTTCTTTTCTTCGGAAGATTAATTGCGATTTAGACATTTAAATCAACAGAACGAGTGATAATTGTTCGATGTTGTCGATCTTAAGTGAAATTAAGGTAGGATAATCAAAGAAAGAAGTAACCAAGATGGTTTTAAATAAAAAAAAAAAAAAAGATGCTGTATGAGTCGCTCTTTATTTTAAGAAGAAAAGAAAGAAAAGAGATAATAGAAATTATCACCTCTTTATATTAATGAAGAAAGAAAGAGAAAAAAAAGGGATGAAGAAAAGGTGGAGAGAAGTAGTGAGAGAAAAGAGAGAAAGAGAGGGACGAAAAAAAAAGAATGAGAAGGAACAGGAAGTAAACAAGAAAAAAGAACACCAAATAAAAAAGAAAAATGACAGAGAAATAGAAAAAAAAAGAGAAACAAGTAAGTAAAGAGATGAACAGATTGATAGATAGGTAGGTAGGTAGGTAGAGAGAGAGAGAGAGAGAGAGAGAGGGAGAGAGAGAGAGAGAGAGGTACAGACAGACAGACAGAGTCAGAGATAGAGGGACAGAAAGAGAGAAACAAAAATGGACAAAGATAAAATAAAAAAGAAAAACCCGACAGAAGAAGAAGAAGAAGAAGAAGAAGAAGAAGAAGAAGAAGAAGAAGAAGAAGAAGAAGAAATTCATCTGAAGGGTAAGAAAGAAAGAAAGAAAGAAAGAAAACCTGAAATGAAAACGACAAAAAGAAAAAAAAGGGTTAAGAAAGTCTTAGGAAACAAATATAACGTTTTCTTATTAAATTAAAATAGCGTGTCAAAGTCGATGTGGGTGTTCTCAGAAAATAAACTCAAAGGAGACTGTTATAAATAGATAGATATACATGTAAGTAAGGTTTTTAGGTATTTGTGTGGCTTATTTGGGAACTATTTTTGATAAAACGGAAACGACACTTGACAAAGAAACAAAGTGTAAATACTTTCAATTTCTTTTCATTGTAATTTGTTTTCTTTTTTTCTTTGTTAAACTGATGCAAGATAAAGTTTAAAAACAAGAGACAAAAACTGAATGGCATCGATGCGTTTAGGATAAAAATAGACTTTCGTTTGGAACAACAAAAAAGAATAAAAAAGAAACGGATTTGAATGTGAAACACCCGGATGATCATTACATTTTTATAAATGTGTATCGATAGGGAGAGGGAGTATTTTCGGGAATAAACATCTGAAATTTAAAACTTAAGTTTAGAGTAACTGGGAAAAGCAAAAAGAAGGAAAGAACATAGATATGAAAAGATTGACAAAGAAAGAAAGAAAGAAAGAAAAAAGAAAGAAAGAAAGAAAGAATATTAATGAATAAATATAAGGGAGATCGGTAGATTAATAGGTCGATAGATAGGTAGATTGAAGGGGGAATAAGAATTATGTCTATGAGGTATGAATGAAAGAAAAGATAAGAAAAAAGAGAAATATAGAGAAGAAAGAAAGAACAAAAGGAAGATAGAAATAAAAAACAAGATTGATTTTAACGGCATGTCAACAAAGTAAACATCTTGTAGAGTGACAGTTAATAATTTAGTCTTTGTGACAAGTCAATATTATCATTGTTATTTACTAAGTCTTGTACACAAGCCTCAGTTCCCGTACAGTTCCAATGTGGTCATCCATTTAAGTACTGAGCCACTCCACCGCTGCTTAACTCCGGCGATCTGGCGGAAAGTTGTACTTTCAGTGTATCTTGACCAGAGGTTGTTTCTTACCAGATTCTTATGACATACTTCTCACTTTTAAAAAGACTTAAATACCCAAGATAAGTAAATGTGCTAAGTATTGGTCGATGTTTAGCAAGTTTGTTTTGTAGACTAATTTGCTAGTTTAGAGACTTCAATCCTCACTGCGAATGCTACTATCGTACCAGAATTATCTCTTGAAGGAAAAATTGAAATTGCTGCTGAGACATTTAGGACTTTGAAGTCGTTAGACCTTCATGCAATGATCAAAAGTACAGCCTACTTATAAACACAAATCAATTCAAAATTTTTGTAGCGTAATCACTGCTGACTGCTATGTCGATGACTAATCATCGGATGGGGGAGGAGAAACACAAAAATACAACTCGTCTCAAGTGTTAGGACCTCTGTTGCTTTATTTTCCCCGTTCGGTTTCTGGGGCCGTCGAAGTACGAGGATCATTAAATAAGTTTCCAGACTTTTTTTGTATGGGCGTTTTATTGGTGGTACACACATGAAACTCTTATCCCCTTCGAAGTAATCTCCTCCGGCTGCAATGCACTTGTACCGTTCCAACAACTTCTGGAAGGTCCCATGGAAGTCCTCTTGTATGAGCGTGTCAATGACCTTCATCTCCTCACTTGTCTCATAACGACAGCCTCTGAGCTTAGGGAATAACCAAAAGTCACAGGGAGCAAGGTCTGGACTATAGGGAGGCTGAGGAACTGTCTTGATGCCCATCTTGGTCAAATAGTCTGTGACAAGGATGGAGTTGTGGACTGGTGCATTGTTCTGGTGGAAATGCCACTGATCCGATTTGAAGAGTGCTGGCCTTTTCTGACGGAATCTCTTCCTGAACTCCCTTAAAACCCCAACATAATAACCCTAACCCTAACGCTTTGGCCAATCAACTCTGGTGTATTGACTTCCTTACTCCTTCCACACCTCTCATCATCCCTCACAGACTCCCTGCCTTCCTTGAATCTCTTATGCCACTCAAAAACTGATGCTCGATTCATGCTAGATGGTCGAAAAGCAGTCTGAAGCATTCCTTACGTTTCTGTGGCATTTTTTCTAAGTTTAAAACATAATTTTATTGCATATCGTTCTTCTAAAGTGTCCTCACGTCCAGATTGCATTTTTGAAATTCTCAACTGTGAGAATCAGGCTTTAGTAAGGTGTATTACAATTGCTTCTGTAGCTGTTCATTTGAACCTGAAATCATAAAAATTGGCCATTCATCTCATAAGATGTATAGCAATAACATAGTGAATTTTCAAGAATCTACGTCAATTTTAAATGCCTATACAAAAAGAAAAAGACTGGGAACTTATTGAAGGCACCACGTAGTTTGAAACTGATTATGGACACAACACGCGGAATAATTTCTTCGTTCTAGTCGGAACCGATTTTCCCCATACTTTAAAAGATTCACTCACTTATCGTGCACATAAACGCTTGTCTCCTCTTACCTCAGCCACTAATAATGAGCAGAATCTACAATTACATCATTTTTTCATTGGGATATACAGAACACCCAACTCCCACTTTCATCTCGCGTGGGTGGCACCATCCATCTAGCTAGCCCCGCCACCCATGATCAAGTCTTGGTTAATTGCTGTTTTCAATTCGGGATACTAGATCAAGCATATCTTGTTATACTTAGCACACTGAACAAGATGTGGAACTAAGTCAATTCGTCTTCCGGTAGCTGACGTTTTTGATAATTTATCTATTCTCATTTCGGTACTATTAGAATATTACACGGATTAAACTTAGTTTATTACCTTCGTCTTTTGTGTTAAGAGTGCTGATTTTTGTCTAAATTGATTGAAAATTAGAAATTTTGTTGTTTTGTGATGTAACCCTTTAGCTTTTTTGTTTGCAACAATAATGACCAATTCCTGGGAAAATGAGGCAAAATAATTCTTTTATGGTAATCGTTAACAATTCCTGGAAAAACGAGGAAAAATCTTTCTTTATGATAATTGTAAACAGACATTGATTTAAAATGGTATTTCTATTTAAAATATACTTTATTTTTCACTAACAAAATTCGTCATTTTTCGTCATTTGTATTTTTCGTGAAATTTATTTTTGGTAAAATTTATGTTTACTTGGAAAAATCTGGTCTTTGTAAAACCTGATAAGTTTTATACCTGGGCTGTTTTTTTTTATAATTAGTTTTTTTTGTTACATTTGTTCTTGTATTTTCTTACTTAAAAAACATCACTAATTCCATTTACTTTGTTTTCCTAATTCTGTCTGTTTATTCCAATCTTTCAAAATATTCTTTATGTTCTTTTGTTTTTCTAGCTTGCCCCCCTTTTTTATTTCGTTTCTTCTTACTTTAATTCCCTCCCCACTAAAAAAAATCTTACAATCTCTCTTCATTCTTTTTTTCCTTCTTTTTCGCATTTTTCTTGCTTCTATCTTTGTTTCTGTTATTTTTCTCTTTTTTTGTTTCTTTCCAATCGACATCAATGCTTATTCTTCTCTCTCTCTCTCTCTCTCTCTCTCTCTCTCTCTTTCATTCTCTTTATATCTCCCTTACTTTTTTTAAATATCCAATCCACATCAGTCTTTTCTCTCTTTCTTTTTTCTTTCTTTTATTTCTACCAAATACATACAAAATCTTTCCTCTGTTGCGGCTGAGAATACAATGACTGTATCCTCTGAATTGGAGTAAGACCTCCACCACAAAAATGGGTGTCCTGGGTATGACACTGAAGTTCATTTGAAGATGAAGCTATCTTTATGAAGATCTGGGGAATGTGGAGTACCTCATTCATTGTCATCACTCCCAGTTCAATTCAAACCCGAAGTGGCAATATCTATTAATATCTCACCAATGAATCAAATAAATATGTTTAAAAATTGTTATTATTCGATTGAAAAACCGGATACCATATAACTGTAAATTATTTGTATAAAGAATAGATTTAAGATTTATATTCATTAGTTGAAATCATATAAGTGTGTGCAAAGAAATGACGGTTACTGAATACAAATAATCATATTAAACCGTATAATTATCAAATAGGAATATTTGATATCAAAACTGTGTTAGAAAACTCTTAAGAAAAAATACACACAAAAAATGTAAATGTACAATGAACGTGATCCTCAAAACTTTGGATATAAAATAACCCTCGATACGAGGACTTGGTGATAGAATCAATCACTAAACAGCTCTATCGTTTATTTGATTTCCTTCTGACGTAATAGTATCATGTAGATTTCTTAGTCATAAAGCATAACTGATTCCAGTTTAGAAATAGAAAGGACGGAAGTTGGAGACTGCAGTGTTTTTCTAAAAAGTATAACAGTTGTACGAAGAAAGAAAAAGAAAATTAGAATAGAATTTGATTCTATCTAAGTTTATTCAGAGTACAATTTCTTTTTTTTTTGAGAAAAAAATGACCCAATGGATAAAATCCTTAGTTATATATATCTATCTGGTGGCTATGAGTGCAATACCAGGTTTTGTGGAACAAGTTGAGACGTAATCTCCTGGTCTCGTAATCAAATCTTTGGTCGTAGGGATGCTACTCATATAGCGTGTCTTGAGCAGGATTATCCTGGCAGAGCTGATCCCTCTCTAGGTCAGACGAAGCGTCATCACACACACACACACACACACACACACACACACACACACACACACACACACACACACAAAACAAATAACGAAAAAACAAAAATTCTACCCCTAAAAATTAAATAAAAGGTTAATTTCATACTTTTTATAACAAACGTCTGAAGAAAACCAGAGGTGCAATAGTCGAAAAGATGTGAATATATTGTTAATATTTGTTTGTTATGTCTCCTTAGGCATCCCCCTTTCTTTATCCTGTCTCGCTATCAGTACGGATATTTCTGAGCCTCTCTAGCCACCCCTCCCTTTCGTCTATTGCTTTCGGCAGGTCCTCCGGTTTACATCCAGTATCGGTACAGAGCTGTATGTAGGTTCGAGCTGGATGTCCTGCCTTTGATCGTCCATGTGAAGGCGTCCACAGGAGTATATCACTTACGAGCTCGTCCCTATTTCTCCAGCAGTATCCCGCATGTCTGGTTCGTCTAACTTTGATAGTTTTCGTGACGAGTGGTAGGTGGCCGTACAGCTGCTGTTTTGTGGGGTACCATCTCCAAGACTTGCTCAATATTGCTGGCAGCATTCTTGTGTAATAGCCGTCAAGCTTTTTTTTTTCCATACGTTTAGTTAGCGTCCATGTAGTGCATCCATATAGTAGTATCGATACGACCGCTGCTTGGAAGAAGCTGCGCTACATTTTATCGGTCAGGTCTGACTTCCATACGGTCGATAACTTATCGATAGCTGTCCATGCCTTTGCTAGTCGCGTGTTGATGTCTCTCTCGGTTGATGAGACACTGCTTCTTAGGTAGGTGAACTTGTCAATTAGTTTCAGAGCGCTACCGTTTCTTACTATCTTCTTACATCACCTTAGAAGAAAAAAAAAGAATATTTTCACAGAACATATGGACTATTAATACAATTTCCGTATGCTGATAAAATTCTATTGTGTAATTCATTTGATAGTTCCTAAAAATGTCCTCTTTTTCATACCCTTCTTTCTGAAATCATCTAATTCAATCTTGAAGTTTTTTACGCTATTGCTGTTTTTGTTATGATTAGACAATTTGTTTTACAAATATATAACTCTATGAGCCAAAGAAATCCACTCGGTTAATTGACTTAGTTTTTGAACTCTACCTTAACAATAAATTTCCAGTTCGAAGTATTAAATTTTGAGGTATTCACTGGTGCACAAAACTTATGGAGAATATGATTCATCTTTTATTTAGAAAAATGTAATTTTCCTTTTATAACATTATAAAAAAAACTCATGTACTTCGGAAGAAATTGAAAAGTCAATTTCAAAGGTCAGTACAAACCGAACTTTCAGATTATTAAAAAAAATCAATAAACAGGTTTCGGGGTTTATCAGTGCGTTGACCCATTTAAAATCATGACATCTCTTGCCCACCTGTTGGGGTTAAAAGAACAAATCTTTGATTTTTGTGTTGGTTGAAGTGAAAAGAGATACTCCCCCACAAGTCGTGGGATGGGATCCTTAATTAACGAAGCCTTTGATTAAATGACCAATCAAAATATGATATGTGGAAGGGATATTTTTCCCACAGATGTAGATCAGCATATGATTGGTTGACCCGTTAAAAAGTAGTAAAAGTATACAAAATGATCTGTGATTGGTTAGCCAATCAGGAATGTTTGTTCTCGGAGGAATCCTCAATAAAAATAGATGTTTTTTTGGTTAGATGAGAGAAGAGATCTGATGTCCATATCAAAAACAAGAGAACAAGAAAAGAAATCTTTCCAAGAACTAAAGTCTCTCCAGCAAAAGCCCCACTCTTCGAAAAACTGAATAAGATAGAAAAACTACACCAGTCAGATACCTCAATTGTCTACCTCTCAAACACAACAAAAGTGACAATTTCTCTCTCTCTCTCTCTCTCTCTCTCTCTCTATATATATATATATATATATATATATATATATATATATATATATATATATATATATATATATTATTTTCACATCATTGTATTTCAATAAATAACTATTAATTGTTAACGGAGAGTTTTTCTTGCATTTGAGTTGCCAATACCCAGGCAATTTGTTCCAACGAATCACCCTGACCGTCAGAAGTCCCGGATAGATTGTGTCATCCCCTATCCGTGGATCTTTTAAATAAAACATGGACACAGAGGAGTGTTTTATAAATAAACTACCTAGAAACGCATGTGGTAGTCACGGAGGTAAGGCCATAATAAAGTACTGTAACAAGCATAGTACCAAAAAGGAGAACTATTGAAAAATTGTCTACCATAATTAGAAATTACATTAATTATTTTGAAAGTTTCAATTAAATCTCCAATCATTTTTTTCTGATAAAGTAGTTAATCCGAATTTCTCCAGTCTCTCCCTGTAACGGTAATCTTTTACCTTTTTTTAGTAATTGTGTCAATCTTATTTGTATGTCCTTCGATCTCAATATTACCCTCCATTTTCCATGTCTAGACACTTCAGCCCAGGCCTGAGTACAATATTCTATTGGAAGTCTTATAAGGGTTTTATATATTTTTAAAACAACATTTGTCCCTTTTGAAATAAATTTTCTAACCATCCAGCCAATCATTCCGATTGCTCTCGATAAAATAGACAAAATATGATTGTCAGTTTTAAACGAACCATCAAAACCAACTTCTATATCGCATTCCTCACTTTTTAAAAATTTCTCTTTTTGCTTAATTTATTTTCAACATTAATGTATTGCGATCCAATATGTTGTACTTTACATTTTCCTTTAGAAAAATCTTCGCAAGATGACAATTTATTTTGATCCATCTGTGTTATCGTTTTTTTATAAGTGTCTAACAAGTTGTTTAACATCATTAACAAATAGTTCTATTTCTGATTTTATATTACGTAAATTATTTATGAGCATTAAAAACATCAAAGATCCCAGACTGATCCCTGAAGAATACTGGAGAGTGTATTCTGTGTTTCAGAATAATTGTTAACAATTTTTACTCTTATCTATCAAAAATACCTCACAGTATTTATAATTTTTTCAAGAAATACTCAAATTTTTCATTTACGCAAGTAAATGATAATGAGATACCGTATCAAATTTCCGTATCATCTCCTTCCATTAAATATTCATTTATTATATTAATACTTTATAAAACATGAGATAATAGTGATTTACCATAGACGAAACCATGCTGATCACAATTCATATTGTCCGCTATAAAATTTGATTTGTGATTTCAAATCAATATTTCAAAAACACAAAGTAAATGCTAGAGAAACATGAGTAATTAGTTTTTGAATGCATCGAACCTTTTTTATATTATCGTATTACAATTAATGTTTTTCAAATATATGGAATCATTTCATATTCGATACATTTCTAAAATAATTTATTTATTGCATTGATAAAAAATTCATTTAATGATAAGTATGTTAGTATTTAAAATTATAACGGTATAATGATATTACAATATTTGATATTATGTATACAAATATAAGATCATTAGTCCAAATATTTCAGTGAATATTTCAACTTTGTTTATTTAATAAATGCGATTGATAAAATAGACAAAAATTCAGTTTTCAGAAAAAAGAAAAAGAAAAGATTTCTAGCAAAGAGAAAAAACAAAACAAAACAAAAACAAAAAGTAACCAAAAAACCAACAATGAACAACCCCCCCCCAAAGGAATAACATAAACTCATGAAAGATGCGTAATAATCCCCATAATTATAAGGTAGTTCAACATATTTGATACATTGTTTCTTGATTTTATTTAAAACATTTAAAAATTAGTTGTTTCAAAAATGCTTTCGCCCCCGATTATTCATGACATTTGAAATAGCAAAGAATGAAGCAACACACAACCATCCGTATACAAACAGAGAAAATTAGGCCGAGGCCATCATTTCAAGATATCCAAACATCTAAATGAGGAATCCCCATGACATAGTGACTAATGTGCTGGACAGTGACATCGTAATTAGTCAGTTCGAACTTCAGTTGCTCTATTACGTTCACTTTTGGATTAAAGAAACTAAATCAAACTAAACCAAATATCTAAGACCAATCATCGTACACGACACATCACATAAATAAGACGCAAACTTTTCTCAGTGGTTTTACTATCAAAGAAATAAATTAGAATGAAATTATATATGCATATACTATAGTATATCTGCAAAAGATTGTGCAATCAAATATCTTCTTGAATTTTATTTTTTTAAGTATTCGCGTAAATATTATGATTAAATAAAATCTAAGGTTATATTTTGAATATTGGGTTTAATATTAACTAATAAAAGATTCTTACGTATATTGGGTTGGATGATATTTTCTGTAATTTTTTTGTGAAAAAATGTGACTTGTCATCCGCTTCAAAAGTCGACAAACTCATCAAAAGAAAGAAAACACACACACACACACACACACACACACACACACACACACACACACACACACACACACACACACACACACACACACACATATGAAAAAATCTCTCAGAAGATCTCTATGTCAATGGGAAGATGATATTGTTTAGCGTTTTGAATTTCGGGCCAATATGGAGAAGAATGACAAAATGGATGTGCCTTGTGGCCAGTAATGTGGAAAACATCGGGCAACTGGTCAATAAAAGATAACACACACACACACACACACACACACACACACACACACACACACACACACACACACACACACACACACACACATATATATATATATATACATACATTCATACTTGGTACTATTAAACGTTTTGAAACTAAAGCAGTAATTTATTTTAATTTCAAAATTTGAAATTTAAAATTCAAATGATATGTGAATAATTGAGCAACTTATATAATAAAGTGATGATGTCTTGATGTCTTGAGAGTAGTTTCAACCAATCAGTTCTAATCAGAAAAATAATTATGAACCCAGTTTCAATGCTTTTTGAACGAGATGTTTTTGGCGAAACACAGGGTGGTGCAAGTGCAACACATTTCATACTTACCAGATCCCCATGTTTCTCCGTGTGACATTTTCTTCTTTCCTAAACTGTAAATTCCTTTCATACTAAGGTTTAAGCGTATGGAGGATATTGAAAGAAATACAAGAACACAAGTCCACCTCATATCAAAAGTCACAAATGTGCTTGGACCAATGGAAAATTCGCTGGAATGAATGCATTCATTTTTGTCTTTATAAGTACTGCTTCAATTTAGATACTTTTTAAACACACCTCATATATATATATATATATATATATATATATATATATATATATATATATATATATATATATATATATATATATATATATATATATGTGTGTGTATATAATTCAAGTATAAAAAGAGAATACAAAATCACAACTCAAAGTTTAACACTTTTAATCTTCAGGTAAGCACACGTATCTTGAGTTTTTATCCAGTTTTATATCATACTTTTATACTTGAAATATATGATATTACATTATATTTTGATGCATTGATCACAGCAGTATGTGTGTGTATAAGGAAAGGTTACTTACCTAATGGTAAAACGAAAAAAAATGGAAACCAGCAAAGAATGAAGACTCCGACCACAATTCCGAGAGTTTTTGCAGCTTTTCGTTCGCGTCGGAATTTCGCCACTCGACCCGCGAGTGTGAGTCGTGAGTTTGACTTTCGTCCTGAACTGTCTGAGTGCTCACTCGAACTACTACTCTGATAGCAAGGGTTTGTGTGTGGACTAACCACTCCGGAGCCAGTCATTGACGCGGAAGACAAAGGGGCTGACGAGGCCGTAGTGGCTGCAGCAGCTGCTGCAATAGCACTGCGGCCAGTGTGAATCCGTAATGTTACCCCCTGCGTATTCTCGTCTAATTTAGAAGTCTTTATACCTGTTGAAAGAAAACGGTACTGTTTTTCAGCCTCTTTGTAAATCCGAAAATAAACAATAAGGATGATGAGCAAGGGGATGTAGAATGATCCGGCCACAGAGAAAATGACGTAACCGATTTGTTGCGTTACGGTGCAGACGTAGGGGTTCGGATCGGGTGGATCCTTCCAGCCGATGAGCGGCGCCACGGAGATGATGACAGACATGACCCACACGCCGACGATGATATAGACAGCTCTCTTTTCGGTCATGATCGAAGAATGTTGTAATGGCTTCGTTACACCGATATAGCGGTCAATGCTAATGACACACAAGCTTAGAATCGAAGCCGTACAACATAAGACATCAGTTGCTGCCCATATGTCGCAGAATGTCGGTCCGAAGGCCCAGTAATCGACGATTTCGATACTGGCCGAAAAAGGCAGCACAAGAGTGCCCAGAAGTACGTCAGCAATGGCCAGATTGACGATAAAGTAGTTGGTGGTGCTGCGTAGGTGGGAATTAACAAACACGGCCATCAAGACAAGCACGTTACCAAGAATTGTTATGATGCAAATAGAACCAAGAATTACGCCTTTTAAAATGGCTGCACTAATCTCAATCGACACCTTGCTACTGTTATTTGCCAAGAGACTCGAATTGTCATTCGATTCAGAGAAGTTAAAATAATCGACGTCATCTTCAAGAATGTCGTAATCCAATGGCTCCATGTGTACTCCGAATAAAACAGGTCCGAATATTCATAATATCCAACCAGATGGAACACGCACTCAAACATGCATGCACACACACTGAGAAAGAGGCAGTGGTTTGACCAAAGTAGGTAGACTTATATCCACACGCGTACACAAATATACAAACACACATCAATAGTTGTGAGTTGTCTTAGATCCCTTAAGACGTAAGGTTGTGTTTTAACTCACAGAAATGTAATTTAATGTCTGTTTTTTTTTTAAATATATTATTTACAAATATACATTCAAAAAAGCATCTTTGCTTTGTGAAGATCAACAGTTATATGCAAACAACATTTTGATCCAAACGTTATCCGCAATTGAAGATTCATTGTAAACTGATAAAATCCGCAATTCTTAATAAATCATAAATATTTTCAGCGTCTGGTCGTGAGATTTGTTTCTCGTAAAATAAAATATCTATCAAATTAAGTAAAATAAACAAAGAATTATCCATTGATAGAAAAAAGGCTTAATTTTTTTTTTTTACAATCAACCAAATTATCAATCAATTGAGTCGTTGTTATGTATTTTGTTCCGCGCCCATTTTATATTTTTCCATGAAAACGTCTAAGAGTCTCCATATTGCAAGTGTGGTCACGTGAATGACACTTGTGGTTAAAACCTTCGCTATTTTTCTTAAGCTTCCATTAATAATTGGTTGCCAGAAGAGAAACGCGGGTATCGTCTGCTTAGTTCTCAGTTCGGTCGCCATGTTCGTTATGTATCCGTGTTTAAAATCTTCCCTTTTTCTTAGTCTTTTTTCAAAAAAGAATCTTCACTTACCAATAAACTCGTTCAAAGTTCGTGAAAGATAAAAAAAGGAAAGAAAAAGAAAACGAAAAAAAAAAAGGAAATATTTAACATAAAAAAAGAAATGTTTACTGATTTTTCTGTGACACACAATCTATTCAATTTTATTCTTTTTTGAGACTATGTCTACAAATCACTGCCTGTCTATCTCTTTCTCTTTCTATGTTTCTCTTTCTCTCCTTCTCCCAACCTACCTCCCTCTCCCCCTCTCTGTCTCTGCCTCTGTCTCTCTCTGCCTCTTAATTGTGTATGAGTAGATTACACTTTTATTCTAAAACGTTGAGCAAAGCAGAAAAGTAAAGAGCGCATGAGAAGGGAAAGGATTTATAACGTTCCTTTTTAAAAATTCTTTAAGAAATATAAACAAAACCGAGTAATTATCGTCTTGGAAGCAACTCATATTAAAAACATAAACAAAACAGTTTAATCAACGATAGGAAATGAAAACGAATCCTTTCTCTCTATTGGCTGACATAGTGTAAAGGGATTCTTTACGGTGTTTCCGGTCGTCAAAAAGTAGAAAAAAAAAAGAAAAAGAAATATACCGTTGTAGTGAATGAATCATCAAAACTCGTCTGCGTTCGAAAACCAGTACTCTGCGCAGGTTTTTTATGCTTGCCGCTCTTTTCCGCAGTAAATCGAGAAAAGAGAGACATGAACAGCAAGGTCACGTGACCTTCTGCCAATGTTCTCTTATAGCTTTCCTTTCGCTACGCAAATTGATCATTCCTGAACATGAATTAATTATTTGCATTCTCTTTAATAAGGCAGTCCGGATTGTTCAGAATTGTTTTTGATTCCACGTAGGGAGCCATGAGTAAATTTGTACTTAGTTCTATATATGTAAATGCTGTCTTATTGTGGATCAGCGCTTTCTAAGGTTCTATAAACTGTATATATAGTCACGGCTATTTTATAGTCTTTTTTCTTTGAAAAAGTGGTCATATTTTAAACATATTAATAAAATCTGTTCTATCAATCGATTAATCTGTTAGTTTTTTTCTCAAGTTGGGGCAGCAAAGATGCGTTTGTCTTCGTTCTCGGAGTTCAAATTTATGTAAATCCAGACTTTTAGATGTATGTACATATGAAATATACAGTTGATGTATCATCAGATTGTCCCGATCGTAATTGAGTGTCAGAAATTTCTGTATTTGCAAAAGAGAAGATTATAAAATTACCAAAAATTCTTTAAATTGCTGAAAGAATAACATGAGATAGATAGACAGATAGATTGAGAGAGAGAGAGAGAGAGAGAGAGAGAGAGAAAGAGAGAGAGTCAAAGAAAGAGACAGACTAAGTGTAAAGGAAGATATAAATGCATAGGGAGTTTAAATCAACTTCATGATATCTTTCTCGTGATGTAAATAGTAGGGTTCTATAATTAAACTCTAATAATAATAATAATAATAATAAGTAAAGTTGGCGACCATAGTCGAGGGTAACCCGAAGGCTCCCTTTTCGATAGCTACTACACCAAGGTGTAGGGGAGGGCGCTACTCCTTACTTAATAATAATAATAATAATAATAATTTAAAAAATCCTGCAGACCTAAGGAGACTTGTTGTCACTCAGATTTCAGTGAAAATCATCGGTTAAAAATGGAAGTCAGAAGGAGTAAAATAATAATAATTAGAAAGAAAATAGAGGCTATCAAAGAATGTAAAAAAATAAGATACTTTGTAAGTTCAAGGTTCAGACCAGGTAGTAAATACCAGCCAGATATCCTAGTCCGATAGCCGTAAATTAGAAAGAAAAAAAGGACTTTTCAGAGGGTAGATGTCTTGAAATTGGACAAAAGCAAAGAAAACTTAAAAACAGGGAAAATTCCAGGACTTGGTGCGGGAGCTGTGTAAAGTATAAAATGTGAAGGTTAATACTTCTATAATAGCTGGCGCAATTATAACCGTTCCAAAAGAATGTAATGAAAATGAAATGAAGAGGAAATTCAAGGAAGATGTCGGAGTGTTCCAATGGAGGATACAGTGAAAGGTGCAACAAATTTGAAAATATTTGCTGCCACTCAGTCTACAGCAATAACCACCTGGTTTGAATAATGTGATGTATATTTAATGCATTCGCATCAAATATAAATGATGTTGAATGTATTTTCATTGGTCATGAAGAAAGTTGGAGAAAACATGTGATAATTTGTTGTTGTTGTATGACGTAAATCCAAGGATTATCGTTTCTTTACGCAAAAGACACTTTTGAATCTTAAAAAAAAAACAACAATTTTTCCCTTCCTTTTTCTTCTTATTTCTCGTGTATGTCCGTTAGCATCCGTTATTTTTAGACAAATTCATCAAAAAAATAATAATGACTTTTTGAAATAACATTGACGTTCATCCGGTTGTTCTCTGATTGTTTTTTTCTTTTAGTTATTTACTAAGATTTTCTTAGTCTGGTAGACGATTGTTTAAAAGAGCAAATTAGCAGTTCCAGGGAATCTTAGGCAATATCAATATACTCCTCTTTTTTGCCTTTTTTTACTTTTTCATTTTCCTTCTTTAAACACTATACGCATTTAGGATTATTTGATTACTATCTTAATTTTACCCTAGGATTATCTTCCTAGTTTTTTGTTCTTTTTAAAATTTTTTAATTTTATTCGGCTTGACTCACCAGTTTTTGTCCAAGGATTTCACCTTAAATTCATCGTATAGGCACGTAATGGTGAATATTATTAATAAAATCTTTCTCGTTCTTCTTCTTGGAGCTTCGGATCGACGGTCGACAGAGAGACTGATGCGATGACGACTGTGACATTAACAATGTTGTCACGCAGACGACAAAATGGTATCATCTTTTCATGGGGGCCTTTGTTGCCGAGGATTTCTATTTCTTTATTAAATCAGTCTCTGTAAAAAGAAAAAAAAAATCTAATTAAAAATATCAAAATATCACAACAAAAACGACAAAAAATAAATAATAAGAGCAAAAAATTGATTATATGCAGGAGAATAGCAAGTGTAGGCGATGTGGTGATAGAGATGAAACGATTAACCGCATAATAAGTGAATGCAGTAAACTAGTGCACAAAGAATAGGCACAACTGGTGGGGAAAATGATCCACTGGGAATTGTGCAAGAAACTGAAATTTCACCATACTCACAAATATGCACAAATCTCTCCTTAAAAATAAATAAATACTATGGGACCTCGAGATGCAAACGGATTGCTCAATCCAAACCAAAAAAAAAAAAAAAAAAGAAAAAAAAAAAGAAGACTTAATTTTAAATAACAAGAAGAAAAGAACTTATTTAGTGGATTTTGCCGTGTCACCAGACCACACAGTGAAAGGAAAAGTGAAGTAAAGCAAAAGGTTGGAATATACTTCGATCTTGCTAAGAAACAGAAAAACTTGTGTTACATGAAGTTGACAGTGATACCACTCGTAGTTGGCGTACTTGGGACTCCCCCCACCAAAGAACGGGGAAAAGACACTGGGGAAAACTGGAGATTAGAGG
This sequence comes from Sepioteuthis lessoniana, assembly GCA_963585895.1. Taxonomy (NCBI): domain Eukaryota; kingdom Metazoa; phylum Mollusca; class Cephalopoda; order Myopsida; family Loliginidae; genus Sepioteuthis; species Sepioteuthis lessoniana. Next base: position 85,336,130 of record OY757911.1, read on the forward strand.
AAGAATTGAAACCATCCAGACTAAAGCATTACTCTAATCGACGAGGATTACTTAGAAGAATTATAGAAAACTGAGGAGACTTGCTATCACTCAAACTCGAGTGAAAAACGATTAGTTAGAGCTGGTGTGAAAAACTAGCAAGGAGTGGCACCTAATATACAAGAATAACATTAGACTGCTAAAAATGAAAAAGAATAGGAAACTCTAACGTAGGCGGTGAAGATATACAGTCAAGATATGGGGATGCAATTTGGCATAGAAAAATGTGCCGTGCTATTAATGAAAAGCGGAAAACGATAAATGACGGAACGAATTGAAATACCAAATCAAGGAAAAATAAGATCACAAGGAGAAAAGAAAAGTACAAATACTTGGCAATATTGGAAACGGAGAAAAAAAGAAAAAAATTAAAAAAGAATACCTCGTGAGAACGAGAAAACAACTCGAAACCAATTTACGTTGCAGAAATCTCATCAAAGGATAAATACCTGGGTAGTCGCCCTCCAAAGATACTCGGGACTATTCTTAAAGTGGACGAGAGAATATCTTCAACAAATAGATCAGAGAACAAGAAAACACATGACGATGACTAAAGCCTTACATCCCAGAGATGACGTAGACTGACTGTATGTGTCAAAAAAGGTAGGTGGAAGCGGACTTGCCAGCATTCAAGATAATGTAGAAGACTACATAAAAAAAGCGCAGAGGAAAACTGATTATAGCGACCAGAAACAATAAAAACAACACAAACATGAACAGAGCAAAAATAACCTGAAAATAAAAATGGAAAGAAAAACAACTGTATGGACATTTTAAGCAACAAACAAGCGAAATCTCACACGTGAAGACTTAGAAATGGCTAAGAAAGAGAAACCTTAAGAGAAAAACTAAATCTCTTCTGATAGTAGTACAAAACAACGCTATAAGGACTATGTCAAAGCAAAAATAGACTAGACGCAACAAGATAGCAGATGTACATCATGTGATGATAGAGACGAAACAATTAATCACATTATAGGCGAATGAAGTAAATTAGCGCAAAAAGAATGTAAGACTTGAAACGACTGTGTGGGTGAGGTGATTCACTAGGAATTGTACAAGAAGTTTAACTTTGACCATGCAAACAAATGAAATATACATAAATAAGATGTACAAAATTCTCTGAATTTTGAGATACAAACAGACAACCTAATCTCGACCAGACGACCAGACAACCAGACTTAGTGATATTCAAGAAAAAAAAAAACGAAAAAAGAGAACTTGCCACTTAGTGAACTTTGCTGTTCCGGCTTATCACAGGGTAAAACTGAAAAAATGTGAAAAGAGAGATAAGTACCTAGACGCTGCTAGAGAACTAAAAAACTAGGGAACATAAAAGTGACGGTAATACCAAATGTAATTGGTGCTCTTGGTACAACCACCAAAGCATTGGTACAGAGACTGGAGGACTTGAAAATAAGAGGACAAATGGAGAACATTGAAACTAAAGCATTGTTGAGATCAGCCAGAATACTGAGAAGAGTCCTAGAGATTTGAGGAGACTTGCTGTCACTCAGACTCCAGGGAAAAAACCATTAGCTAACGTTGGTTTGAAAAACTCTCAAAAGAGAATGATGAGAATAATAATTTCAAGTATCCAAACAACGACCAAAGCAATCACTCAACTCAGAGACACCAGTGGAAGAAATGGACTGAGGAAGACAACCAAAATATATTTCACAGTTATATTAAGAGCAAGCTTACATAAAGAGGGTATAAAAACAGGATGATAGAAATTTGGGTAGAATGCACTAGATTTAATACAAGCCAAAGACTTGATGACCAAGCTAGAATAATAATTAAAAAAGTTTGATTCTCTGATCTTGAAATACTAGAAATATATGGTTATGTAAATGTGTGAAGAATATAAACAGGAGTCTCCTAGCTGAATTGAAACTCTAAACTCTGAAAAGACAATTTACTAGAATTAAAACGAAAAATACTGATAATCAAAACACCATAAAACCAAGGTTAACATAAGACAAAATAAATGTAGAGTTGATAAAAAATCATGAATGAAAAGAAGATTACATTATCATCTCTCAGGAACCAAGACTGAAAAAAAGTCAATTCAAGGTAGAAACTGAAAAGGTAAACAAATTATTTAGAAATTTCCCATCTGAATTGATTAATGCAGAAGCAAAATTACTCTGTGATAAAATCGGTTTGCCTCTAAGAAACCCAAAAAGAAATACAAAACCTGGATGAGAAATTAGACTAGAAGACCTCGAAAAGAAGATGCAGAGGATGGGGAAAACATGAGAATATGTCTTTATGAAAAGGCAAAAACGAAACAGCAGGCAAACATAATGCAATTTGAAGCGAAAAATCAAAAGATATTGGCGAAAGAAGAGAGAGACATGAAAAGATATCGAGACAGGATCAAGCAATACAATTAAAACAAAAGATTCCAAAATAAGGAAAGAAAATTCTTCCAATAAGTAAGTAGAGAATGCACGAGGACAAACCAAAAACCGGATTCCAGGAAAGAAAAAGAATTTTTGAGTAAATATCGGAACAGAAAGAACATAACAGAAAAACCAAATGGAAAAAATAACACGGTAAAAAAATTACAAGGGGCCGAAAAAAGCCGTGAAGTGAGAATACACCTGAAATCGCTCAGAGCAAAACTCAAGAAAGTAGTGAATTGGAAAACAGCAGGCCATGATAGCATACATGAATTCTGGTTTAATAGTATTCATGTCTATCTACGATAGACTGGTTCTTCAATTGAATAGATGCTAAGAAGAAAGAAATATACCTGAATGGATCATTAAGGAACAAAACCACCCTAATTCAAAATGGCTGTCAAAAAGAAAGACAGATAAAGGAATTACGCCAAAAAGCAAAACTTCTAAGGAAGGTAAAATGCTCAAGGATTTAATGGAATAAAAAGACCAAAAAAGACAACCGCAGACAAGTCTGTCAACACAAAAAGAAATAATAAATCAAAAGATTTTGGCGAAAGAAGAGAGACTTAAAAGATATTTGGACAGGGTTAAACAATACAAACAAAACAGATCGTTTAAAAATGACGAAAGAAAATTCTACCAACAAGTCTGTAGAGAGTGCACAAGGACAAATCAACAACCAAATGCAAAAGAAACAAAACAATTTTGGAGAAAAATATGAGGACTGGAAGAACATAACAGAAATGATGAATGAATAAATAACATGGAAAAAGAATTGCAAGAATTTGAAGAAGGCTCCGAGGCGGACGCACACAGGAACTTGCAGAGAGCATCACCCAAAAAGTACTAAAATTAAAGAAGCAAGCATCCACATATAGATGACGAAGAGGAAAACTACCTATATCAAAAAGGACCTCTAAAAAGGAATCCTCGCCAGCAACAATAGACCAATAACTTGTTTACCGATGATATTGAAAATCCCAACCGTACTGGTAAAAGAAGAAATCTTTTACTCGCTGGAATACCGAGAAGTTGCCATAAAATAGTAAGAAAAAAAATGACTTACTATACTAAGATCAGTACATCCTGAAAGAAGGCCAAAATTCAATGGAAAATGTATTCATGGGATGGATTGATTACAAAAAGGCCTACGATATGATCTTGTAAACTTGGATAAGAGAATGTTTGAAAATGTACCAAATATCTGACAAAGTCATAAATTTCATTACGAAAGCCAATAAAAAATTCAAAGCTAAATTAGTAACCGGAGAACAAACTAGCAGTGGTGAAAATCCAAAGAGGCATCTTCAAGGGAGACTTATTCTCACTACTACTATTCTTTAGAGCAATGATTCAACTCTTACGAAGTGCACGAGGGGTTATAAATTTACAAAATCACTAGAACAGATAAATCAACTAATGTACATGGATAATATCAAGGTATTTGCAAAAGATGAAAAAGAACTGGAGAACTTGGTACCAACAATAAGAATATGCAGCCAGGTTATAGGGATGAAATCGGACATAGAAAAATGTGCCAGGCCAATAATAAAAAATACAAAAAGAGAAGGTACTGAAGGAATAGATCTGCCAAATCAAGAAAGAATCAGGTTTCGAGAGAAGGAAAATTACAAGTGCTTGGAAATATTGGATACCATCAAACTTTTGTAACGTTTGCATGTGCATAAAAAAAAGAATAAGACAGACAACTTAACAAAAGCATAAACATTTCATTCCCACCGAAATGGATACATTAAAATGAAAATAAGACAAATGAAAGATTGTTACAATCCGTAACACTACAGTCTTGTTTAGAAGAACAACAGAATCGCTTTGAAACAAAAGCGTACCGTTTAAGCAATGGTTGAAGTCTTTCTCTCTCTGATGTCCACCGACTAATGTCGTTATTTAATTTGCATTCCACCATGCCAAAGTATGGCACATCGCCTTTTAAGGTGGGAGCCAGGTGCAAGGCTGTAGCCAAGGCACGCCCACTGGCTTCAAAATGCCTTGTGCGCTTTCGGCATTCTCCTAATAGGAAGCGCCTCAAGTGCCAGGCGATAAACCGAGCCTTGCTAAAGCAGGTGAGAGCTTGGAGACGGCCCCCTGAAGCCCAAGGAATGTCGGTCTTTGCCAAATGACACGAATGCTGGGATTCCCCGGCACTCTATTCCTCGGTACCTCTATTCCTCGGTACCTCTATTCATGCTATCTAGATGTTTGCCATTTTTGTTTATTAGCGATTGGTGTTTAAACGCTAGAGTTTCACTTTATTCCTATATGACACACACACCCACCCACACACACACACACACACAAAAACAAAAACAAAACCTGAGATGGAAAAAAGAATAAGAAAAGAGTACTTCAGAAGAGGGAAACTCCTTGAAACCATACTCTGCAACAGAAATTTCATCTAAGGTATAAACACTTGGGTTATCCCCTTTGTAAGATACTCGGGACCATTCTGAAAATTGACAACAGAAGAAATCAGATAAATGAAGCAAAAAACAAGGAAATTGATGAATATGAACAAGGTGTTAAATCCGGGAAATGATATACACAGAAAATATGTGTTAAGAAAAGGATGAGGACTCGCCAGGATTGGGGGATTGCAAAGATGCATCTATACAACTCGAGGAATACATTAAACAGAGCAAAGAAAGTCTTATTAACAACAACGAACTAACTATAATTGCCGTCTTTTAAGGCTTTTATAAAGTGTTCAGCCAGCGAATCATCGAATTAATTTCTCTTTGCTCCTATCTATCTATCGATCTGCACTTGGTCTGATGAACACAGGCGAAAGACCGACAGTAACCACGCTATACTTACTTAAATCGAAATATGCTCTCTCACCGATATCGAGCACTATTTATTTATAGATATTGCAAACTACGTTACAAAATATCATATACATCTATAAGTAAGTTGGTCGATCATAGTCTTGGGCGACCCAAAGGCTCCTTTTCAATAGGTACTATACCGAGGTGCATGGGAGGGCGTTACTGTTTTCCCTGGATTGCAGTACTTACCTTTGATCCATAACTTATTATGTCGAGTGTTATGCAAAGAGTCATCAAGTACCATATTTTGAGTCTGCTATGACTCAACCAGCTTTTACATAGCCATATACATGAATATGCGAAATGGACATATAATGTTCATGTATAGAACATAGGAATCTCGAAACACGAAAAACACTTACGATTTCTCAGTTCAGGTACGAAACCTTTTATTACCTTTGAGTTTAAAGGTTTTTCGACATAAAGAGAGGGAGGTACAATCTTTCTATTCTGGCCTTTTCATCTGCCCCCCCATCTCGTGCGACACCTGCCCAATGCCTCCGCGAGCCAGCGAAAGTCAACCGTCTCGTTCGGTGTCCAGTTCTCAACTCTACTAACTTTCTTCAAATTCCCAAAATCCTCCGCGCGTTTCCCGTGCGTGACGTCACCCGTACTCTGTAACTCCATTTCTCATCTCGGGCTACTGTGACATCTCTGAGTAACACGTCCACTCCACGCGTGCGCGCGTGAACACCTGTATTAATGTTGCACCTAAGTAACACATAAACCGAAATCCCTCGGCCATTATATTACACAGAGATTTAACTGCTATCTCCCGGACCATTGGCGAACACTCTAACCATTATGCCAATGGGCCAGTATATACACATTTTTTTTTAGGAAATAAAGGATTGTAATCCCCAACTTGAAGAAAATAATATAAAAAAACAGTGGGGAACCTAGATATAAGAAAAAGACAGAAATGAACGAAAAAACTCTGCCATTTACTGAAACGTTCTCAGCCCAACTAAATAGGACATGAGCTGCTTCAAATTTTTATTTACTTTATTGGAATGTTTTAAGAAACTTGAGAAATGGCGTGCTAAATTTATTTTGAAGTAAATATGTAAAATTGCATGTACGTTTCATGACTTGTACTTATCCTCTTCTTGGTCGGACCGAGAAGTTTTCAGTGAACCTTCAGCGATGGCATACATAATATGCACCACCTGATAACGAGAGTTAGTTATTGAACAAATATATGTTTGTTTGGGTTTTATGGCATATAAACGTTTGTAGGTTATTTTATGACAAATCCATTTTTATACACATAAACAGTTCTATTTAAAACAATTCTGCTTTGCATAAGTACACAATTTAGTTCTATTTGACCCTTAGATAGGACTCTATCAGGTGCTACCACTCCGGGAGCGATGGTAATGAAGGGGTGCTCTGCATTCCCCAAAGCTCCAGCATTACTGGAACCTCGCCATCAGATTATTTAATATCATAATCAGGACACTCATTGGCGAGGGGTCTTACTGCTCTGCAGGGATGAAGTTGATGTATTCAACAGCCCCAGCCGACTGGGCAACTGAACAAATATAATGTTTTTGTAAAGGTTACGTGGAAAAATAAAAATGTTAAAGTTGTATAGTAGATGAGAGTTGAAGCAAACACTAAAGTAACGTAAATTAGCGAAATGGTTTAAAACTAGAAAAAAAGAATTGTAATCACCTGCTGAATGATGAATAAAATGGACGAGCTGATATAACAAAATAAATAAATCCTATCATTTTGGCCAAGAAAAGAAAACTAAATAGATACTGACATAACTTTAAGAGTTATAAAGAAGTTCAAAGAAATGGAGATACAAGAGAAAACTTTAAAGCACCCAGAAGATAACGTTACAATTAGAAAAGGACAAGAAAAATCACTTGAACTGTTTGAAGAAATCAGTCAGTAATGGAAATATATAATGTTTTTAAAAATGACGGATGGAAAAGAAAAATGGCAAAGCAGGATGAGAGATGAGATAAGACAAAATGATTTTAATCATTTATGTTCATAAATGTGTAGAAAAATAAAATCATTATTAATTGTCAATTTGTATCCAAAAGATAAACAAATAAATTGATTAATTGTCTGATTGATTGATTGATCTTAACGGCATCTTAACCTGTCTTGAGTTACTTAAATATTACGGTATTACATTCATCGTACATTCATATTCACGTTTTTTGTGAAGTTTTTCTGAAGAATTTTTTGCACATAATTATATATAAAGTATTCCTATCTAAAAGTAATAATTAGCTCAGAGTTGAATGGTTCCAAGTATCATCATCATCATCAAGTCATGCTGCTAGCATGGATTTCCTTGACTTTCTCTCGCCACACATCCCTATCGTCCATCGCTTTTGACGGGTACTCTAGACAGTATCCAGTATTTGCACAGAGCTGATGAATATAAATCTTTACTGGTCTGCCAACATTGGTGTGTTCGGGAGTCGGAGTCTATAGAAGAAACTCACTTATGAGTTCATCCCAGTTTCTCCAGTATTTCCCTGTGTATCTTGTTTGCCTGGCTTAGATGGCTTAAGAGATGGGAGTTAAGTGGCGAAATATATGCTGTTTTGTGGGGTGCTTTTCCAGAATTTCTTAAAAAAAACACGCTGCATTATTGTGTCGTTTCCATCTAGCTTTTAATTCAAGTGCCTCGTTAGTGTCCAGGTGGTGCAGAATTCCTGTTTTATTTTAATTATATGGTTTCAAGTAATCATTTCTATCTAATTATAGTCATTTGTTTGCACACAGTTATATGGTTTCAGGTAACTAATAATAATACTTAGTAAACAATTATAACTTCAAGTAAGAATTCTTAATTCAAATAATTTACATTTAAATGATATTCTTACCAAATACAAATAATTTGCACGCACTTGTATGGATTCAAGTAATTCTAACAATCATTTAAGTAAAGTTGGCGACTGTACTCGAAGGCGACTCGAAGGCTCCCTTTTCAATAGCTACTGCACCGTGGTGTACTCCTTTCCCTGGATTGCTCCACTTTACCCTTGATACGTACCTTATAATGCGTTAAGTGTTAAGCAAGGAGGTATGAAGTACCATTTTTTGAGTCTTTGGTATGACCCGATCTGGGATTAAATCCTGATCTCCCGGACCATTGGTGAATACTCTACCCACTAGACTAATGAACAATCATATAGTTGCATGTAATTATTTCTATTAAATAATACATACCCATTTTTGGTGAAAGTCGTCTTACCTCCCGATGGGGAATACAGCCAACGTATTTAAGCCCGGCCTACGGGACAGTAGATTAAATAAAGGGACTTCGTTATTCATGGCTTTAAAAGCCCATCATAAATAGTTGATAAAAATAATGGGATAAATATTTCCCATCTTATTTACTGAAGTTTTACAGTAGTTTATATATTCTTATTCCAAATATGGTTCATTCCTTTTACGAGGAATAATACTTTTTGATGTTCTAAGCCTCTGCTAATTTTATTTAATTGTTAATCCAGCCCTTATATTCTCTCTTTTCCTCAGATATCTTCGCAAAAATGATTTCTTTGGTTTGATATATATATATATATATATATATATATATATATATATATATATATATATATATATATATATATATATTATTCAATCCAGTTAAACCGGAGTCGGGAATAATTCTGTCATGACAAAAAATCATTTAACTATGAACATTTGAATTTTCCTGGTAAAGAGCTCAATGTAACGGACATTACAGAGCAATAATTCCTATAAGAAAAAAACAAAAAAAAACAGTCACATTAGGATTATAAATTTATTTCCATCCTGTTATGGGTATTGATATGAATAAATAACACCAAAAATAACAGGACTTCTTCAGATCTAATGGATAAAATAGTTATTTTATCCATTAGTAGGGCGTATTCCAGTTGCTGCTGTAGCTGTTCCCTTGAAGCTGAAATCATCTCCTAAGATGTATAGCAATAACATAGTGAATTTTCAAGAGTCTACGACAATTTTAAATGTCTGTACAAAAAAGTCTGGAAACTTATTGAAGGCACCATGTATATATATATATATATATATATAGAGGGAGAGAGAGAGAGAGAGAGAGAGAGAGAGAGAGAGAGAGAGAGAGAGAGAGAATAAAGGAAAGGTGAATGAGTAACTCAAATTCAGAAACCACTCTTTTATAACTTCTACTCAAGAAGTAATAACCTTCAAAAGTTGCTATACTCATTGTCAATCTTGTCAAAGGCCTTCTATTACAAAATTATGTTCAAATAAATTGATTGAACCTCACCTACAAACAACTATGGCGTGTAAATATACCTTCCCAGATGTCGACATGACACAGTATATATCTGTGTGCGTGTGTGTGTGGGGACCTTCTTATATCTAGGACACTAAAAGATTTTTCGTGTCTTGAAGAAACATATTGATTTAAAATCTGCCTCTGGGGCCTTTAAGCAAGTCTTGAGATGAGGTAATGGTTGCCTTTGAAGCTTAATTCAATATTCCTCTGTCTACATGCCAATCGGGAGAGGCAGAAATCGACCCTAATTTAGCAATATACAAAAATATGGGAACCCATTCATAAAACTCCTGAATTGCCATAAATATATAACTAATATATAAAATGAAATTAGTCAATACTCATAAATTGAAGTCTTTATTATTTATTACCAACCTTAACATCGTCATGAGTTCTCATTAATACAACCTTATACCATTTAGTATATTCAGACTGTTGTTTTCATCCTGATTGTTATATTCACCAAGTTTCGACCGATGCGTCCTTCGGCCTTCTACATGTCCAGCAGGATACAAAACATAAGGATATAGGCGTTTGGTTTATGTGCTTCTAAATGAAATCACCTGGAGATTTCAGGTTCAATCCGGATTACAGGTAGATAACAAGGAATATTTAATATAGTTTAACACTTATACCTCCAGTTATGGTTAACGGAATTAGAACAATCTACCTCGGTGGATTAAATAAAGGGTTTCGATTCGGAGTTCCGTGTAGACTCCCTAGTTCGACAGGAAACACTTGAAGAAGGCCAAAGGACGCATCGACCGAAGCGTTGTGAATATAACAATAAAGACAATAGTCTGAATAGACTATATAATTAAAAATTATCGAACTTTATTTTAGAAACTTTGACAAATAATCTTATGCCAAATTTGTCTGGTAAAAAAAGAAGATTTAAAGTAATCATATTGAATTTATCATTAAGTGTATTGTCAATTTTGATTGATTTTAACGGTATGTTGACTTGTCTAGGGTTATTTTATGCTTAGAGGTCAGGGAATCGCGTCCATTATACGTTCATTGTTTACATTTTTTAATGTAGTTGTTTCCTGATAGATTTTCCGTACATGGTCATGAGACATCAAGTACTTTTATCTAATGCAAACAATTTGCACTCATTTGTATGGTTTCAATAACAAATAATTATAATTCTAAGTAAATGATTGAAAAGTTCTTTTTGACCCCAAGTTGGAAGCCTAACAGGCACTACTACTCCCGGGCACAGTGAACCAAGGAGTAATAACAATAAAGAGGTTCTCCACACTTCCCATATCTCCATAATTGTTGCCTTACTATCAGATGTAGTTTAGTTTCATACGCAGGACACCCCTTTTTTCAGTGGGGGTGTCTTATGCACGGAATAATATCATAGAAAATTATATATAATGAAAGATAATTGTTCGCTATGGCAACTTAGAGATCTGTAAAAGTTACGAGATTATATGATAACATAACTGGTTTGAATGATTTGAATGAGTGACCGAGGTAAACTAACTTGAGAAGAAGGAATGCAAATTTGAATCTTGCGAATAACTTATCATTTCCATTCCAAGCAGCTTACTTATTATCATGGTTGTGATAAAAGGCAACTGAAATTAAGAGTGTCCTAGGTATGACACTAAACTGCATCCGATGGTGACGTTCCTGTTCTGGTGATTCGGGTAGTGTACTCAGCAAGAATTATATCATTTGCTTTTCGAAAGAGTACTTCTAATGGCCACTTGATGGCATAGCAAAAGTTGCATTAAAAAATGTGCGGCAAAATAAAAACTCTCCCTTCGTTCCGGCCCCGTCAATAATAAGCACCCACCGGTGGGTGCGTCTACCGACAGAAGGGCATCTTTTGTTCCAACCAACCTCGTGCCGAACCACGCACAGGACTCTTCAACTGCAAGGACTTTCTCTTCGTAATGTATTCTTAGTATTTCCTGTTATTTCAATATCGTTTCTATTAGTTTTGTTCAGGTAATAAGTATGTTATTGTCAATTTGTCATGAATTATTTTATATTGTTTGGCATAAGCAAATGGTAAGCCATAATACCTTTGCTTTGCTGCAAGTATCCGAATTGTGTTTCACGTTCTCTTATAATTGTGGCGATGAGTTTTGGTACTCAGATATGACAAATATACTAAGACCATCCTCCATACCGTCGATACCAAAGCTCACTCGATCCGGTCTCACCACCCCTTCATTACCATTACTCCTTTGTCCACTCTGAGATAAGAAGGAAGATTATATTGCGCCCTTCAACCAACCTTCTTGTTCCGAGAAGCTGTGTTTGAAATTCTGGCATTACTGAAAACTGTGGGAAATCCACAACTTACTCTCCTACCAACTAAGCTTAACATTTGCTCTGCTTAGCTTAGTACGGCACAAAGCTACAAAAGTATGAAACATCAATGGAAGATTAAACTCACTTATGTAGTAATAGTCTGCTTATAAAAGTTTGTTCTAAATCAAGACGCCAACATTTTTAAAAAGAAAGAAATTCGGAGAGTTATCGTCCACTTGGAACAGAAATGACTTTACGAATACGCAAAACAATATACAGTTTAAAATTAAAAAGTATTTACTAAATAAATATGACCATGTAGCATATTATGTTAGAACAATCAAATATTCATCAGTAGGGTCAATAGATAATTACAACCCTATCAATTTAAAAAAAATAAAAAGTTAAATTTTGTTTACACTAAAGGATCTTATTATTTATCGTGGAACATTATTATTAATAGCAATTATTTGTTACCAAACTCTACAGCACTGAAACTCTGTTACATAAATTTGCCGCCCTAAAATGTGTTCATCTTAATGTAAAATTCTCGATAGTAAGTATATTTGTTTTGTTTTTGTCGCAGTTTCAATGCTGTACAGTTTGGTAATAAATAATACCCAATAATATTTGTTTTAATTGTGTAATATTCCGTTATAAATAATAAAAATTTTGGTTTCTTGGGTTAAAAAGAAAACATTTTTCTAAAAAAATGTTAGGGATACTCTATGATAAGATATATATATATATATATATATATATATATATATATATATATATATATATATATATATATATATATATATTGATGATTATTGCATATTTTAAAAGATATATGAAACTGGCAGTAATGAGACTGCCGAAGAAGAATAAGTAAACAGTTATTCACTTTAGGTTTTATCTGGCTCTACAAGCCTTCTTGATTTATGAAAAGGCGTTTTTAAACGATTTGTTTATTCATCTCTCTCTCTCTATATATATATATAGAGAGAGAGAGAAAGAGAGAGGGAAAACGACACTTGGTGACAGTCACTTATACGATCCTTTGACGTGATCTGATGAGCGCATAGTTGTCAATAAGTGCTGTTGACTTGGTGTCAACGCTACCTTATTCATATTCTATTACCGATATTGAGAACTCTATATTTATTAATTTAGTAAATTATATATATATATATATATATATATATATATATATATATATATATATATATATATATATTATCATTATTATTATTATTCAAGTTAACAGGCAGGTAAAGTTTATTGCACTTTTAAATAAGCTTCTGTTATGGAATTTGATGGCATGTGATTGGTTGGAAATTGTGTAAGAACTGTCTCAAAGCTTTATTATGTTCCTTGAGGCATAATTTTTTTGTCTCTTGACTGACATCGACTATTGTCAAGCAAGATTTTTGGAGAGTTATCGTCCACTTGGAACAGAAATGACATTATTAATACGCAATACAATATGCAGTTTAAAATTAAAATGCAAGTCTCGAATAAACATATAACAAAATGAATAAAACTTAACAAACAAACAAACAAACAGACAAACAAACTAAACAAAAAAAAAAGTTCCGCAATGATGAAAAGAAAGAAAAATAAAGAACTGCTGATTACATCATTTTTGGACGCTGACAAGAGAGGAAGTGCGAGTAAAGAGAGAGAGAAAGAGAGAGAGAGAGAGAGAGAGAGAGAGACAGAGAGACAGAGAGAGGGGACGGGGGGGAAGGTGCAATTAAAATCTGCTTATAGTATTCGTATGATGAAAATTACAGGGAAGTGGTAGGAGGAGGTGAAGCGAAGGGGATTAAAAAATGAAGAAATTAGAAAGAGGGAATATACAAAAAAGAGCGCGAAGAATGAAGAACCAGAAGGTGGGGGGGTATTTACAAAAGGACGGAAATCGTTTGTTTGCTTGAAATGAAGCTGTAGGACGGGGTTTTAAACTTCAAGGGGAAAAAAAGGTGAGTTAGGGCGTAGAGGTGGAGGAAAAAAAACAACGAAAGAAACGTGTTATAAATACGAGAATAAAGAATGACATAAAAAGTTAAAAGAAGGGAGATTATAGACTCAGAAAAATGTCAGTATATATAAATATAAAAGTCATTTTAAAAACAATGAAATACTTTCAATAGGAGAAAAAAGTAATATTTATGAAATGTGAGTCGATAAAAAAGAAAAGTTTATAAAAATTCTGTTTCATTGACGACACAGTCCACACTTGACGGATAGATACAAGCAAGCACATGCTTCAGATAAAATGTGACCCCCCCCCAAACAAACAAAAAAAAAAAAAAAACGAGAGAAAAACAAAATTAACGAAAACATTATTATTATCTAGAAGAGAGTGGAATAATAACGTCATTAATGTCAATAGCAACAAGACAATAATGACAGCCAATTCAAAATAAACAGAAGACTTTATATTAACGTCCCAGAAACAAGTTAAACAGAACATTTTAGCGTCGCATTGTTCGCCAATGGCCCGGGACACCCGGGTTCAATCCCAGGTCGAGTCATACCAAAGACTCAAAAAATGGTACTTGATGCCTCCTTGCTTAACACTCAGCATCATAAGGTACGGATCAAGGGTAAAGTAGAGCAATCCAGGGAAGGAGTAGCGCCCTCCCCTACACACTGGTGTAGTAGCTATCGAAAAGGGAGCCTTCGGGTTACCCTCGACTATGGTCGCCAACTTTTACTTATATATATATATATATATATATATATATATATATATATATATATATATATATATATTTACTAATCTAATATCTACCAGTATTCACGGTACCAGAAAAAAAAACAAAAAACCCCTGGCCAGGAACAAGATAAAAATAAAAATATCTCGAATCACGGTCCAGAAGAAAAAGAAAAAAGTTTTTTGGGGTAAAAAAGAAAGAAAAGACCAACCTCGCCCGACTCCTTGAAAAAAATTAAGGGGTACTTAGTCAGTGGCCAAAAGAAAACCAAAAAACCCTCCGCGAATGCTGCAATGCTACAATTACTAAAGTGCTCAACATAAAACAATGGAGCCAATTATAGAATTAACTTAAATCGCTAGTCGAAAATCTTCTACTAAAGTTTCACTAGCGATTTAAGTTAATTCTATATATATATATATATATATATATATATATATATATATATATATATATATAGATAGATAGATAGATAGATAGATATAAAATGAATAATATTCATTTTTATTATATGATATTTCATTGGAACTCATAAAAACCTGGTATTTTTGGTTTAGAAGAAAATCAACATTTGATAAAAAGATCACCCGGCTGCGTTTATCTATGAGTGATACAGTATAACCCCCCCCGAAAAAAAACACATACACACAGACGCACAGAGATTCAGATATACACAGACACTCACACAAACACACACATACACAGACACACACAGACACACAGGGACTCAGACATAAACAGACACACACAGAGACACATATGCACCCAGACGCAGACGCACACACAGAGACATAATGATACACTTACAGACACAGACATATATAATTAAACTGGAAATGCTCGTAGTGTAATCGTTATCGTTGAATGAACAGGGTGACCCTAATTCAAATCCTGGATGAGGTTGTTTGCATTTCACATAGCACAAATGCATTGAAAAAGTATAAATCCAAGAATCCCCACCCCCAATAGGGGTAAACAGTAGGGGAAACTGATCTCTTTAACCTTGGTATGGGAACAGGTCCCATCTGGGAACCTCTGAATTCAAACCAGTTAAGACAATTTTCTAAAAGTATTCAATGTCAATGTTGTAATGAGCAAAGCCGATTTAAAATTTAAAAAGTTTAAGAGATGATACAAACTTTACAAATTGTTCAAGACATCAAGTTTCGCTTGTGTGTTGTGCCCACTCGATCATAGGATTGATTTTGTGTTTTATATTATCATTCCAACTAGAGTTGGGGTGTACTGAAAGAAGGAGGGAGGGTGAAGAGAAAAAAACGTGGATAAAAATGATATAATTGTATCTTTCGTCTTTTTTTCACTCTTTAAGCCCTTCTATCTCATATATATATATATATATATATATATATATATATATATATATATATATATATATATATATATATATACAGGTAATATTCGGTCAGGTTAAACCAGAGTTTGGAGTAATTCCCTGAGGACAAGAAAATCATTCAAGAGCTGAACATTTAAATTTTCCTGGCAGAGAGCTCAATGTAATTTATTACAGAGCAATATTTCTTTAAGAAAAAAACCAAAGACCGGTTAATTCATGATTATAAATTCATTTCCATCCCGTATTTTCAGTTTCTGGTGTGAACCAAAAACATGAAGAAAAAAAATTAATACAGGACTTCTTCAGACCCAATAAATTTAAATTTAAATTTAATTAATTATCCATTGGGTCTGAAGAAGTCCTGTATTAATTTTTTCTTTATGTTTTTGGTTCACACCAGAAACTGAAAATACGGGATGGAAATAAATTTATAATCATGAATTAACCGGTCTTTGTTTTTTTTCTTAAAGAAAAAAAAAGAACATATATATATATATATATATATATATATATATATATATATATATATATATATATATATATATACCCCCAGAGTAGAGGGGCTAACGTGTTAGATTATTTCATCGTTGTAAATGAATTCGAAATCCAGTCACGTAAATATATTCATTTCTGGACTAATATCCCCGGGAGAAGTATGAACCTTCTATAGCTTAAATAGTAATACTATTTCTACAAGGATGGCTTTGGCATTAGATAACTTACAAAGGTGGATTTGTCATAAAATAAAGAAACTTAGCCAATATATATATATATATATATATATATATATATATATATATATATATATATATATATATATATAAGCGAGTCATTCGATAAAGTTAATTTTTTTTTTTAAATTTTTTTCATAATTTTTTCATGAATGTAAACGTTGTATTCTTAGGAATTATTTTATTGCAAAAAAATATTAAGGTGGTTCAAAATGGTGAAAAATCAAACGGAGTACTGCAGGGTTGGACAGAGGTATATCAGGAAATGTTTTGTGTCTGAAACGTGAAAAACATGAGATTTACAGAAGAAAGTCTTATGCGTATAACATTAAAAAATTTATCGCAAGTTTCGTATGGTTATTCTTAAAAAAATATTTCAGCATAAATCAAATAAATTATCATTTTACATTAATTAATTTCCCCATTATGAAAATTTGAAATTGCCATTTAAACTAAATATATATATGAATATAATATAAAGATTTTAGCTTTATCTATTTAAATATATGGGAGGTTTGTATTTTGCAAAACGATAAAATCGTCTATAGTCCAGCTTGGATCGTTTACCAAAACATTTCTTGTTCCCCAATGATACCCGCATCGGAAAAATAAGTTCTAAAATGTTCAGCTTATAGTTACTCTTTCCGAGCTTTTTACCAGGACTAAAGGGGAATCATGTTTTTGAAAGTATTTTCATCGAAAATCAAAATTCTTTCTATTAATTCCTTTGTGCCATAATGATCTATTAATATACGGAGTGTACAAAAATAGATATTTTAAAGGATTTTTGATTGGTTTTCTTTTTTGTGTTCATTACAAATTTTATTGGGTCAATATTTATAGAAACTCTTTTCGGAAGTAATAAATAATCTGATTAAAAACTTATGAAGGAATTAACCAAACGTTGATATATAAAAAATTGTTACATGATTATCTCAAATGGACGGTAAAAAGGGATTTCGTAATAGTTTTTTTCTTGAAGAATAGATTTGATATGATAGATAAATAGATAGACAGATAGATTTAGAAACTCTAGATAAATGAATATATAAAAAAAATCTTTATCTACGCTTGTTTGTAAGTAGCTGTCACTCTTAACAGACAAAACAAAGCTTTGTAAGTAAGAACTGTCACAATTTGTCACCACCTCAGACTAACAATGAATCATTCCTTTGAAAAGAACAGGAAGAATGTAAAAGAAAGAAAGGAAAGAATGAAAGAAAGGAAGCGAAGATTGAAAATAAAAAAGAAGGAAAAAAGAAGAAAGAAAGAAAAAAGAAAGAAAAGAATTAATAGAAATAGAAAAGTAAAAGAAAGAAAGAAAGAAAGAAAGAAAGAAAGCGAAAAGTGAATGAAATAATTCAATAAATGAACAAATAAATAAATAATGTGATGAGTGAAAGAAGAAAGAAAAGAAGGAAAGAAGGAAGGATGGAAAGGAAGAAAATTAGAAAGAAAGTGAAAATGATTGAAAGAAACGAAGAATGAGTAAAAGAAAGAAAGTAAGTAAGAAAGGGAAGAGAGAAAGAAAGAATAACGAAATAAAGAAAAAGGGATTGAAAAAAAGAAAGTGAAGATTGAAAAAATTACGAGATTAGCGAAAGAAAAAAAAGAAAAGGAAGGTAATAGAAAGTGAAGGTTTAAAAATTACGCGAATAGTTAAAAAAGAAAAAAAAAAGAAAGAAAGAAAGAAAGAAAGAGAATTGAGAGAGAGAGAGAGAGAGAGAAAGAGAGAGAAAGTAGAAAAAAGAAAGAAAGAAAAGAAATGAAGAAAAAAAAGAAACATAGAGAGAAAATCAAGATGAAGAACATTTCCATTAGAAAGTTTTTGTGGAGAGAAACGGATATTTTAAAATATAAATTGAACTCATGATTCATCTCAGAACTTTATTTACAGGAATATAAAAAAAAAAAAAAAAAAAAAAATGAAAAAAAAAAAGAAAAGAAAAAGAAAGAAAGCGAAATAAAACCGAAGTGAAACAAATATTTATATTTGCACGATGATTGATTTTTAAGAATTTATGTTAACTTGCGAAACGTTAATAATATTTCCCCCTTGATTTGAACAAATATCTGATAATCCGTTGAATAAGCTATTGAAAAAAAAACGGGAATTCTTCCAAGCTGTGTCTGTGTCTGTACAACTGTATGGATGCACTACCTTGATACTAACGATACGCATAGAGAAAAAGCTAGATAAGATCTATACAAGAATGCTACGTGCTGTCTTGAACAAATATTGGCGGCAACACCCCACAAAACAGAAGCTGTACATCCAAGTAAGACGAAACGACATGCACTGCTGGAGAAGAAAAGACAAATTCATAAGCGACCTTCTCTTGTGGACTCTAATACATAGACACACCAAAGTTGACCGACCAGCTCTTTACGTGCCAAGAGTGATGGATGTTGGAGAGGGATAACGAAGGAGTGTCAGGGAAATCCGTACTATCAGCCCGATTTGATGATGAAGAAGATGATGAGGATGATGATTTATGTATCTATGTTATTAGAACTAAGATTAAAATATAATTAATAAACATCTGATTTTGGGCATTGGATACAAAATTAATAGTTAAAATCTTTACGAGTTATTTATATTGTACACTTTTCTAAGAAATACTGAAAGCAGATATTTTTTAATTCGAATACATTGAATACATGTATTCATAGAATAAGATAAAGCCAATATATCTATCTTGATTTTGTAATAAAACAAAATTCATGCAATTCTGCTTGTATTGTGGGGAATTACTATGATTCCACTTAGATATAAGGGATAGGACTCATAAAGTATATATATATATATAATGAACAGAGAGCACTCTGGTAGCCAATAGGGTAGAAAAAATGTAAACAAAGGCTGTTGCTACTGTTGCTAAATAAATACCTTAAAAATTCCCTTTGCCAACGTGGTACGCTTGGTGGCCGAGAGGTCTGAAACTTAGTCTAAGGTAAATTTGGACGGGTTTCGATCCCGGCTTTGAGCGTCCTACGTGTCTAGTTACACTGAAGAGTTCCGATAGAACGAAACAGTCTGTCTGTGGATGAGAATATATATATATATATATATATATATATATATATATATTTAAAAATATCCAGTCAGTGTCCAATGAATGAAATAATTTGCAATTTGATTTCCACCTTATTCTTACTTTTATTTTTTTATTTCTATTTTTATTTTTTTTATTTTTTCAATTTTTTAATTCCTTTATTTTATCTTCTAAATACGAACTGTAACTCCACATTTGCTACTCTGCGACGAGAGAGAAGCATGTAAATAGTCATCTGACGAGACGGAGAGTATAGTTTATATTCTCCGCCGAAATAAATTTAATATGGCGACTTAACTGAGTTTGAGTCTCCATTAAATTGTACTATATATATATATATATATATATATATATGTGTGTGTGTGTGTGATGTGTGTGTGGATGTGTTTATTTTGGCTGAATTTTTTCTTTGAAATATGTTTGATTTGAAAGGACCGGCACTTCGTATTTGCCTATTTTGTCCTCGATCCGTTCAAGTTGTGGAATGAATCATATGACTTTGCAATGGAATGAGTTTAGTAAGCTGTCGTACGTTTCCAAAATACTTTCGGCCTCATCTGGCGCCATCTTCCGGGGAGTGATTAATCAAATCACGTATACATTGACGAGTCATATCTCTTTATATGAAAGTTGATGGAATATCAAGTTGGAGTAGAAGATTAGAATTATACTGGAGGAATGAAGACTGACGAAGGAGAATAGGTGAGAAATGTGTTATATATACGTGTGTGTGTTATATGTATATATATAAGTACAGATATGTGATGTATATATATATATATATATATATATATTGATAAATAGGTAAACGCAGACTGGTAGAGAGGGATAGAGTAAAGTAGGTGTATATGTGTTTGTTTGTTTGTTTGTTTGGGTTTTAGCGTTAGGAAACTTTGTTGCTTTATTCTCTCGTTCAGTCTTTGAAGCCGTGGAAGATGGAACAAAAGGACAACGGATTGCACATCTGGGCTGGCTTCTTCATTCTTTTAAAACAGGACTCTTCTCGTAATTTTGATTCCTTCTATAACTACTCAAATGTTTGTCTCCTCGAATTCCAGCACCAAAAGAGAAAATGAAAACTAATCATGAAATCTGTAACTTATGTATTGGATTTCACAGACACCCCACCTTCACTTCTGCCTCGAGTGGGTGATAATTTAATGGTGACCTTGGCAAGACCGACCCAGGGTGCTAGCTCAAGCATTTTCTTATACCTTGTCAACTGGAAGAGATGTTGAAACTCTGCAAATTCGTCTTTATTCTGGCTTTTGTTTTTTTTTGTTGGTAACTTATCTATCAGTGCCCCAGTACCATTGCTTACAATTTCAGTAGATTGTCTATTTTCAACTCTCTAACATGTTCATATGTCATCTTATTTAGACTCTCAAAGTTTCACGCCCAGCCGGCGTGACTTCAAATATACTATCAGTTTCCTTGCAGAAGAGTAAGACCTCCTCCTCCTGGTGTGTCCTGAGTATAGCTTTAAACTGCTTTTGATGGTAAGACTCCATTTCTGGATATATGAAGAGTATGGAGTACTCCTTCTTTGTAATTACTCATAGGTCACTTTCAGTCGTAGTATTAGTTCTTTTTAGATCCTCCATTATGGGTCATATCTGTTTGATCGGAATACTTCATGTAACTTCTCCACCATAAAAAAGAAAAGAAAAAAAAAAAATGGGAAAGGCTACAATAAAATGTAAATATATATGCCATTCCTTAACCTCGAAGCATAGAATAACTCGAGACTGATTGACATGCTGTTAAATCAATCAATCAATCTGGAAATATTTGTGCTTTGTTTTGTTTTGTTTTATGGTATATAAACCGTTGTTGGTTATTTAATGACAAACTCTCTTTATACATATATTAAATATTTATGTGTCGTTAATACATTTTTTCGATAACATTTTAAAACGAGCCTGGGCTAATTTTTTATTGCACACAGTTAAATGGTATCTAACAAGAATAATTGTATTTACTATAAATCAATTGTTTGATCAAAGTTAAATGATTTTAAGTATTTTTATGTTATTGTAATAATCTGACATTTGTCTGCACACATTTAAATGGATATACATACATGATTTGTAAGTGAATAGTTTGTAGGTAATTTGATTTTTAAATGAGTTTGACCGAATTTGTTTGCACATTAATATTGCTATTGTTTCTACACAGTTCATCATCATCATCATCATATCGTGCTGGCAGCACGGATATCCCTGACCCTCTCTCGCCATTCCTCCCTATCGTTCATCGCCCTAGGCAGGTCTTCAGGACAACAACCTGTATCCTCACATAGCTGCTAAATGTACGTTCGTGCTGGTCGTCCTGCTTTTGCTCGGCCATGTGTGGGGATCCATAAGAGTACATCTCTTATGAGTTCATCTCTGCTTCTCCAGCAATGTCCTGCATGTCTGGTTCGCCTAACTTGAATAGTTTTCGTGATAGGGGGCAGGTGGCCGTACAGTTGGTGTCTTGTGGGGTGTTGCTGCCAGGACTTGTTCAGGATTGCACGCAGCATTCTTGTGTAATTGCCATCTAGTTTCTTCTCCAGCCGTTTTGTTAGCGTCCATGTAGTGCATCATATAGCAGTATCGATGTGACCGCTGCCTGGAAGAAACTGCGTTTCATTTTATCGGTTAGGTCTGATTTCCATATAGTCGATAGCCTATTGATAGCTGTCCATGCTTTCGTTAACCTCGTTTCGATGTCCTTTTCGGTTGATTCGACGCTGCCCTAGGTACGTGAATTTGTCTACTAGTTTAAGAGGGGTTCCTTTTAGAGTGGAGATGTCCCCCGTTTGGTTATAGCACATATATTCCGTTTTGTGTGCATTAACATGGAGGCCTATGCAGAAGTGTTTCGGCTTGGTCAGGTGTACGCAACAACAATTACCGACGCCGACTCTACACAGTTAAATGGTTTCAATTATTACCATTTAACACAAATAATTGTGTTTGGTATTAATCAGTTGTTAGCAAACAGTGAAGTGGTTACAAGTGATGCTTTTTTACGTTAATCATTCGATTCAACATTTTTCATTCATTTGAAAGTTACAAGTATTGCTATATAAGATACCATTAATTCAATTTGGACACACAGCCCAATAGCAGTACTTGGAACTCTTTAACACTAATTATTCTATTCAGCATTACTCATCCGTTTGCAAACAGTTAATTCGTTCCACTTGTAACTATGTATCACTTGCAATTCAATTAAGCATCACCCATTTATATATATATATATATATATATATATATATATATATATATATATATATATATATATATAGTAAAATCGTCAAAGAGTTCTATTTCTATCAATTCGATTTAACATAAGTCTTTTGTTTGCACACAGTTTAAATATCAAATAGTTCTATTTGGACCATAGATAGGACCCTATCAAGTGCTACCAATCAAGGCCAGAGTGGATCTGGGAGCAATGGCAATGAAAGGGTATTCCACATTCCTCAAAGCACTATGGCTGGAGCCTCGCCATCAGATGGTTTAATATCATATTCGGGGTGGGGCCAGACCACTCTGCAGAGATGCTGTCGGTATACTCTACAGCCCCAGCCGACTGGGTTGAAAGGATTTTGTCAATTCCCATTTCAGATATGATATTAGCGTTTTGTTTAATACTGAAAAAATTTTAATTATGGAAGTGTTTGTTTCTATATTGCGATAAGTTAAATTTATTCCAACTATATAGTGGTTATATTATATAGTTTGTTTGTAATGTACTCAAATTTTTGCGTTGTTTTTTTTTTTTTTCGTTTCTTAGTTCTAAATTCTCTTAAGATGATGAACAAAGCTAAATAGTCAACTGGATAATTAAATATAAATAGACTTAGATAAGGAGATTAGAATATACAAATGCATTTGATCTATTTATTTCTTGCAGAAGAATGAGACAGTTTATTAAATACAGAAATTTCTGCCAAGCAATAAAAAGAGGAGGTGTAAATTTGAGAAGATCAAGTTGAAAACAAAGACGGAAAGAAATTTATTGATTGACTGAGTTATTCATTTTAACTGCATGTCAATTTATTTGGGGTTATTTTATGCCTAGTATAGGAAATTACATCCATTGTACATTTATATTTGCATCTTTTGTGTAGTTGTTTCTCAAGAATTTTATTTTTTGACGATTTATCAATGTAAGGAGACAATACATAACTATCTCCCTTAGAGAATGGGTGTGTCAATAGGATGCCACATGACATTCCCAGAAAACTATTTTAAACCGTTTTTGCCTCTGTCCTTTTAACAATAGAGACGTTATCTCTTGAAATGAAATAGTAAAGATACATTTTACTTTCCATATCATCAAGTAAGCCTTTTCATATCTTTTTATACCTTTTTACATCCTGCCGATTCATAGAACAATATAAACATATTTCTACCTTTTGAGATACGTTTATGCCTTCTTTTTACAATCATTTGTATCTATATTATTCATGTATTGAATGCTTCTGATGTGTAAAAGAGCTTATTTCGCATTTACTTCCGATTTTTGTGTTTGTATATCAGGGATATATTAATGCTAATACAAGTTTTTGGTGAGTGAAGATTCGAACAATTAACAGTGAAGTTAATTATCTTCGCTATTAATAAGCATCCTAATATCAACATTGTTTTTTTTTTTTTTTTTATAAATGGTTCGGGATAATTTTGAGAGATCATATTGAATGGCATTAATCATGTTTACATTTATAATTTTCGATATTCTTTTATTTCTCCCAAGAAGAACAAAATGTCATTTATGTTGACATTTCATATTATTTACGTTGAAAAAGTATTGTCTGATGAGGGAGAAAATTCCCCATTTAATGACAAGGTGTTTAAAGAGATAAAAATTAAACAAAAACGTAGTTTTATCTTAATTAATTATGTTTAATGGAGAGCTGGTTATCGAAATATAAAAGACGTAAACACGCTCACTCATCGACTCACGAACGTAAGCGCATGTATGTGCGCGCACACACACACACACACACACACACACACACACACCTACCTGACTTGCCCATACAGCCACATTACCTTACACATACATTGCACACATAATATACAATTTATACGTTGAAAGAATTAAAACGTTTCAGCTTAGAGATTTCAATTTCAGTTGAGACTGAAATTCGAGCCTGATTTCAGTACAAAAATATTGATTTTATCTTAAAAACAAAGCACACTAAGAGTTTATATGTAGACAACAACTTTTTTCAGGTATTCCAGCAGCTATGAATAAAATGTGAAAATTATCCAGCAAAAAGACTGAAATGATTTCTTCGTACTAAGTAGTTTTTCGAAGTATCTATCTGCTTGTATTAGAAATTCACTAAAATTGCCGTTCAAGTGATTTGTTTTGATTCTGATGCGACTGAAGGTCTTGACCAAAAGAAAGATTTCTACGTTTCTTCCTGAAGTGCAAAATGCAGGGTATTAAATTGACGTGTGTTATTATAAAGCACTCATTCATTTTTTTCATCTTCCAATCAGTAGCCGAATCAGTACTACAGTTTGATTGCACCACTTGCGCTCGAACGAAAAGTCTGGAGAATAAGTTAGATGGCACCTTCACAAGAATGCGGGGTATGCTGTTTTGAAAGCAACATCCTATAAAGCAGCAGTTGTACCTCCTGTCTCGCAAAGCACCCAAGAAAAGCAATCAAGACATGCTGGGCACTGCTGGGGAAGTAGGAACGAACTCATCAGCGACGTTCTTCTATGGACTCCTATTCATGTTGACAGATGGCGAGAAAGAATCAAAGGGATTCGTGCAGTTGGCACGTCTTGATCATGGGGATGATGATGATGATGATGATGTGCCAGGTAAATCAAATAGACCTGTTCATTTTGAAATGACCATCGTCTAAGAAAAGCGTTTTCAAATATTTGTAACGTGGCTTTAACAAAAGGGGTCATGGATATTTTGATTGACGGACGTATCTCTTATTGGCAACAATAGTTATATACGTGAGCAAGCGAATACTCTTGTGACCCAAGAGAGGGAAAGACGCATCCAGTATGCATTAATACCTAAAGGATTAGCGTTCACACACAGGGAATTCTCTGGATATTCTTTAGTCTTCGCTTTTTGAAAGCTCAACAAAAAAAGTATGCGAAGTAAGTATTTAGAAGGCAGATCGTTAGAAGTGGTCAGATGACTTGAAATAAGGTCACCTTGTCATTTATACTTCTCATTCTTGGAGGTGCTCGTGGCGTAATGGTTATCGTCGCAGGAAATGGGCACGGTGACACGAGTTCAAATCATGAACGAAGCTGATTAAATTTAACATAGTACTAATTCCCCTCGGTAAGTTACGAATCCAATTATTTTCTCGCCGGCTATGGATAATTAGTTGGGCAGATGGTGTTCTCTAGTCTTTGTTAGGCAACTACTCTCAGAGAAGGAAAATTCTGAATTAAAACCTGTTAAACTTCACTAAGAAATTGACCTTGTGTCACATTTTCTTTGAGAGGAGGGTTTGTTAAATACATACTTCTCGTTTTTTTTTCATATTCTACAGTTATATAAAAATGAAAGAGATCAATCAGCAATCACCGGCTAGACTTTGATAATCAAACCTGTCTAATTTTATTACATTTAACTACGGAAGATTTACTTCCTACGTTTAAGATTGTTGTTATGATAGCAATGGCAATACGAACTTTTCATTACAATATTCATGTTTAATTCCATAGTCACAGTCTAAATGGCAATGCCGATTTGATATGGGTAAATTATGTGCATTCTGGAGGGTAGTAGATATTCTGATGAAATTTTCAATTTTCAACATTGAATAACGCATTGCAGTATGGTATTTACATACATGTATTTTGGAAAAAAGTTATGCTTTCAAATAATTTTCGAACACTAATTAAGTCGCACAGTTTTGAAACAACACTACTAACGGAAATAGAATGTTCAAAACTTTCTCATTTCTCGTTTCATTTTAAAAGTAAAATTACACATAATTCAAAAGATACAACATCACATATTAACTGCCCTGATGGTGATTTAATGTAAATACCGAAACGTTTAACTGTAGCAAATATTTCAACTATAATTTAAATCATTCTCTGAATACCTTATTTTTTTCATATTTTCACACACACACACACACACACACACACACACACACACACACACACACACACACACACACACACACACACACAGGGTATTTAATTAAGAAAGGACACAACCCCAAGGGAGAAGAGAGAAGAACTTATGTGCACTTTTATGTAGGGTTTAGTCTTGGTTTCTTTAATGGCATATCAACCTTCGTGGGTTATTTAATGCTAAAGCCATCCTTGTAGAAGAACAGAAGTGGTACTATTTAACCCATAGCCGTTGGGATAAGAGGGTTCATGCCTTTCCTAAGGGTATTAGCCCGAAAGTGAACGTAATAGTGTGACTGAAGTTCGAACTCACTAACGATAATGTTGTAGTCAAACACAATAAACAATTCGCCTCCGTGATTTTTTCATGTGTATTATCTGTTGAAATATTAGTTACAGGTGACACTATACTTAGAGACAAACATGGTGTTATAATCAGATCTTCTATCCAAAAAGAAGATATATGTTTATCAAACCTCTCTTTCGTTATTCTTTCTATTAGTTGAACGTAAAAAATATCAGGTCTGTTTGAGGTTTTTACAAGAACTTTGTATACTTCATTTCTTAAAAAGTTTTTTTTATTACCAAAGAGCATTCATTGCTTCTACATTTACAATTAGTTTATTTCCATGTATTCTTAGGAACTAAATGACTATGACAAGCAGAATAATATTGCAATAATATAAGCTAGCAACCTTAATGCCATTGTTATATTGGTACCCTTGTATTTATCGTTTGTTTGTAAGTCACTCAGTGAAGGGAAGAATTAGATTTATATATCTATAAATCAATAAAAAGGAAAGAAAGACATACAAAACGTCTGCTTTCGGACATTCTCCACCCAATACACCACTTTCTGTAAGGTTTTATTATTCCAACTTTTGTTTCCAACGAATTTTCAGTAGTTTTGAAAAATACAAAATTTAACACTATTAGTTATTCTGTCTCTTGATGCACTAATTAGGTGCAATAATGCATATGTATGTAGATTCGCGCGAGACTATATGAGTATGGATGTGTATAGGCATATCGTGCATATGCATGTAGGTGCAGATATATCTGTATTGGTGTGTAGATATGGGCGTAGAAATTAATATGATTTGGTTATGTGCAGACTTAATTCATTCTTTTGAGTTGGGACAGCTTTTACCATAGACGAACATGCATTCAGTGTTGATAATTACCTTCTTTATAGATTCCACAAATTTGGGCGAAACAACCAAACTGTTTAGCATATTCATTGGAGCCATGGCAATGTTTCAACTTAATAAGTATTAGTTTTCAAAAAGATGGTGGAATCCTTTCTCAAACATCCTGTATAAAGGAGGCTCTAGGTCAAGTGGATAGAATGGAATTAGATATATATATGGATATATTCTTCTTCTTCTTCTTCTTCTTCTTCTTCTTCTTCTTCTTCTTCTTATTATTATTATTATTATTATTATTATTATTATTATTATTATTATTTACTCATTAGAGGTTTTCACATCAGCGTTAGCTGATGGTTTTTCTCTGGAGTCTGAGTGACAGCAAGTCTCCTCAAGCCTCCAGGACTCTTCTCAGTGTTCTGGCCGTTCTCAATAATGTAGTAGTTTGGATGGTCTCCACTCTTCCGTCAACTTCCAAGTCCTCCAGCCCCTTTAGTAATCCTTTAGTTACTGTTCCAAACGCACCAATTACAATTGGTATAATTGTCACCTGCATGTTCCATAGTTTTTTCGATTCGCTAGCAGGGTCGAGGTACTTATCCTTCTTTTCACATTCTTTCAGTTTTATTCTGTGATCAGCTAGGACAACAAAGTCGACAATTTTTCAAGTTTTCTTCTTTTTGTTGATTATTAATAGGTCTGGTCCTCTGGCCGAGATCAGGTGATCCGTGTGTATGTCAAAGTCCCATAGGAGTTTATGTATGTTATTTTATAAGACAGGTGCTAGGTTGTGCATATACAATTTGTTTGTATGGTCAAATTTAAATTCATTGCACATTTCCCAGTGGATCACCTTACCAACCCAGTCATGTCTAGTCTTATATTCATTCTGCGCTAATTGGCTGCGTTCGCTTATTATGTGATTGATGGTTTCATCTCTCTCACCGCATAGCCTACATTTGCTATTTTGCTGCGTTTTATCTATTCTTGCTTTGATTTAATTGGTTCTTGTGGCGTTTCTTTGTGCTGCTATTAGGAGAGATTCTGTTTCTCTCTTAAAGTTTTCCTTTCTTAGCCATGTCCAGGTTTTGTCATGTGAGATGTTTATTAGTCATTTAAAACGTCCATAGAGTTGCTTTCCTTCCCATTTTTGTTTCCTAGTTATTGTCCTTCTGTTGTCCATCGTGTTATCCGTATCGTTTATGATGCCTGTAATGAGTCCTACATCGTGTTTTTGAATATAGTCTTCGAGTCGTTGTATGGATGCGTCAACGCTGTCTTCAATGCCGACAAGTCCGATTGAAACATATAGTCTGTCAACGTCATCTCTGGGATGTAATGCCTTATGCATTGTTATTAGTTTTTTTGTTCTTTGGTCCATTTGTTTAAGTTCGTCTCTGGTCCACTTGAGAAAGGGTCCGGAATATCTAACGAATGGTACAGCCCAGGTATTTATTCCTTTGATAAGGTTTTGGCTAGAGAGTTTTGTCTCGAGTAGTTTTCTAGTTCTCCTGAGATATTCTTTTTGAATTTTGTCTTTCATTTCCACTTGCTTGATGGTGTCAGCCTCCAAGATGCCTAAGTATTTGTAGGTTTCGTTTTCTGCGAGCGTTCTAACCTTGTCTTGATTTGGTAGTTCCATTCCGTCACTTTCATATTCCACAACTTTTTCTACTCTCTCGTAAGATTCATGTAATTGTCCAGTTTGTTCGCCTGCCTTCACGTTCACTTTGTTGTTTGTTGGAATAGAAAAATCCATTAAATGACAAATTCTTTTATTCTTGTTAATTCGAATTAGTCTTTTTCTTCTGGCTTTGATTGGGTATTTCGTTTGTATCACAAAGTGACAGATAACTTTATAGGTCTCATTTTCTAGGACAGATTCCGGTTTGTGCATGAGCTATTTGTTAGTATAGTCAAATTTTAATCTTTCGAACAATTCCAAATGGATCACCTTCCGAATACAGCCATACCGAGTTTTGTATTTTATTTTATGCCAATTTGCTGTATTCGCTTACTATGTGATTAATCATTTCATGTATGTCACAACACAACCTACACTTGATATTTTGTTGCGCATTATCAATTTTGCTTTGATATAATTGGTCATTATTTTACTCTTTGTGAGTTCTTCACACAAGCTTTAGTGGTGGGAGGAGTCTGAGTGACAGCAAATCTCCTCAACTCTCTTGGACTCTTCTCTGTATTCTAATCTATCTCAGCAATGCTGTTGTTTGGATAATTTTGATTTTCACACTGATTTCTAGTTCCTCTGTTCCCTTCTCTAGGCTCATGGGGACCGTTCCGAGCACACTAACACAATTTTATTACCTTAACTCTCATGTTCCATTTTGTTTTCAGTTCTTTGGCAAGGTCAAAGTATTTGTCTATCTTTGTGGTCCACCGGAA
Organism: Sepioteuthis lessoniana; assembly: GCA_963585895.1. Lineage (NCBI taxonomy): Eukaryota > Metazoa > Mollusca > Cephalopoda > Myopsida > Loliginidae > Sepioteuthis > Sepioteuthis lessoniana. Next base: position 85,366,518 of record OY757911.1, read on the forward strand.
CGTAAAATCCACAAGATGGAAAAAAAATTTTATTAATAAATACTAAGTCTTCTGGCCGGGATTTGGTGATCTGTGCGTATCTGAAAATACCAAAATATTATAATAATTAATTAATTTCAAGTGAGTTTTCAGTGTAGTCTTTCATTAGAATCTGAGTGATAACAAGTATACTTTGGTCTCTAGGACTCCAAAGTTTTCTTTTAGTTTTCTGATAAGATATTTGTTTATCTTTTCTTTTTCTTTTTCCCTCTGTGGTCCACTGGAGCAGCAAAATCCATCAGGTGACTTGATATTTTTTTTTGTCAATTAACACAAAGGTCTGGACTTCTGACCGGGATTGAATTGGTTGGTTAGTTCCTTGGTTTTTATGGCATATCAACTTTTCTAGGTTATTTAATGGCAAATCCATGTTTATACAAATAATCAGTTCTATTTCAAACAATTCAGTTTAGCATATAAAAACAATGCACAATTTAATTGTTAAAAACATTTCAATTTCAAGCTATTCTGTTTAGTCAATCAGTTCTAATTCAAACAGTTCAGTTTAGTATAAGTATAGATTTTGTTTACACACAGTTAAATGACAAAACAGTTCTATTTTGAACAATTCATTTGAGTGTAATACTGTCTCAATGTCAAGAACAGTTCCATTTCAAACAATTCAATTTAGCATACAAAAACAGTGTCATTTAAAACAATTCAGTTTAGCATAAGTACGCAGTTTAAATGTAAGTAGACTGTCTAATTGTCAAAAACATTTCTGTTTCAAGCTATTCCGTTTAGTCGAACAGTTCTAATTTAAACAATTTAATTCAGCATTAGTACTCAGTTTAGTTCTATTTGAACCCCAGATAGGACCCTATCAGGTGCTACCACGAGTTCAAATCCTGGACTGATTGCATTTCACATAGCACTAATACCCTTGGGAAAGGTATGAATCCAATTATTCTCCCTCTAGCTATGGGTAAATAGTAGGACAGACTAGGTTCTTCAGCCTTGGTGAGGCAACTAGTCTAGGAGAAGGAAAACTCTGAATTCAAACCTGTTAAACTCCGCATAAAAAATTGACCTTGTGTCATATCCTGCCCGAGCGGAGGGGTTGGGTAAATATGATCAGGTGCTACCACTCCTGGCCAGAGTGGATCTGGGAGCGATGGCAATGAAGGGGTGCTCCGCGTTCCCCAAAACTCCAGCATTATTGGAACCTCACCATCAGATTGTTTAGTGTCATATCCAGGACACTCATTGGATAGTGGGGTGTCTTACACCTCTACAGAGAAGCATTCGGTATATTCTACAGCCCCAAGGGACTGAGCAAGGGATTGAATGATCCGTTTGTAACTCAATTCTCAGAAAAAAAAAGATGAGTTTGATTTTCTTGGACATTTTCTAGTTTGTGCACATACTATTTGGTAGTAAGGTCAAATTCTAATCTTTTTTATAATTTTCAGTGGATCTCCTTTCCCACCCTGCCGTACCTAGTCTTGTATTCCTTTTGTGCCAATATGCTGAATTCGCTTATATGATTAACCATTTCATATCCACATAATCTACACTTGCTATTCCGTTGCGAGTCATCGATTTTCACTATGATGTAATTGATTTTAGGGTGTGTCATTCTGAGCGGTAATCGAAAGTGATTCCGTTTCTCTTTTGATGATTCCCCTTCTTAAATATGTCCATGTCATCTCGTGTTCAATCTTCGCAGTTTGTCGCTTGAAGTATCCATACATTTGTTTTTCTTCCAATTTTTGTTTTCTAGATTTTGTTGTTTTACTGTTTGTCATGTGGTTGACATTGCTGTTTCTGGCTGATACAGTTAGTCTTTCTTTGCTATTCCTCGAGTCCCTGAATTGCTGCATCTACTCAGTCCTCTACCTCCTTTTTGCACATACAGTCTATGTCACATCTCAAATGTAAGGTCTTGTGTATCGTCATTAATTCTTTTGCCTTTTGGTCCATTTGTCTGGGTTCCACCATTATTATTATTATTATTATTATTATTATTATTATTATTATTTTTATTATTATTATTTTCTTCCTTCATTTATTCTTTGATACAATCACCCTAATCATGGGCAGAATGAAAAATGGTCAACATGTATATAAGCAGTAATTAACATTTTATATATATATATATATATATATATATATATATATATATATATATTTGTTTGTATGTATGTGTGTACGTGTGTGTATGTTGGTTCGGGAAAGTGTTGGTAGGGTGAGGGAGAGAAAGGGAAAGAGAGAGAGAGAGAGAGAGAGACAGAGAGAGACAGAGAGAGAGAGGGGGAGAGGATAAGAAAGAGAGATGAAAGTTGGCGAAGAAAAATATATACTCATTTGAAAATTTCTTGTGCTATACAGATGCCTTAAAGAAATTTAAATCTCTCTGATTCTTACCCCACCCACATTTCCACACCAATCTTAGAAAAGTTTGTTTATAATTTGCCAAGCACCGAACATTACAAGACAAGATAGAAAAGATCAATAAAATTATTGAAAGCATCAAACAGTCACGCGTCTTTTGCCTTTTCGGCTTTTAATGCGTTTCATCCTTCTTCGTCTCTTTATCGCAACTTGTCGAATCAGATGAATTTTGGCAAGAATCGTGTTTCGATGCAGTTTTCTAACAGGCGCAATACAAAGCCCACTAGCGGATACCATGACTGTTTTTTTTTCCAAAGGAAACTCAGTTCTAATCACAGCTACGTGTGTATTTTGCTATTCTGTCCTTCCACCCACTCAAAATGTTTATTCTGTAGAGTTAGTTCAGAGCGGCAATCAGTATATCTCGTAAGAAATTTTCCTTCCTTCATCACCATTTATAAATTGAACCGATGAACCCGGTTCAAATCCTGGACGAGTCTGTTTGTGCTTCACTTCGTGTTAATGCCTTCGTGGAAGATATGAACCAATCAGCTCCCCTCTTTGAAATAGGTAAATGGTAGATCAAATTCAATTCTTTAACAGCGGTTGAGTGACCCTTCTAGGAGAAGAAAACTCTGAATTTAAACCATCTTTACTACGCATAAAAATATACCTTGTGTCACATAATGACCGTGTAAGAAAGCCTGAGAAAATACATTCACCAATCTAAAAATCTAAGAATAAAAGTTCCGTCCTTCTTTTTGTTTGTTGACGTTCATCTTCTCCAGCCTTTTAGAAAGCAACTAGTATATATATATATATATAGTTATTTTTAGATGTCGTTTAGTTAAAGTACAATATCAAAAAGATAGGACACCCAGTGGGAATCGAAATCACAACTTCACACACACACACGTGTGTGTGTGTGTGTGTGTGTGTGTGTGTGCGTATGCGTGTGTTTTCGTGGATGTATTCATGTAAGTTTTATTGGGGATGTTTTCATTTTCGTGCGGCTAATGGTATGTCTCATAGGAAATTTCCCTTTCTTCATCACCATCTTGAAATGAAGTCGGTGACCGGGGTTAAAAATCCTGGACGAGACTGTTTGCGTTTCATTTCGCATTAATACCCCTGGGAAAAGAATGAATAAATCTGTTCTCCTAGCTATGGGTAAATAGTAGGCCAGACAATAATTTTTTTAAACCTTGGTTAGGCGACAGGTCAAGGAGAAGGAATTGTCTGAATTAAAACTTACCTTACTCTGCTTAAAAACAGATCTTGTGTCACATCTTTAGACGAAGGGGTTTGGTAAATAAATAAATTATAAAAAGCATTTACTATTTCTTGTGTTGCCTTCGTTGAAAAATTAGATAATGAAGAATGGAAGTAAATAATGGAAAGGAATCCGACAGTATGGAGAAAATAGAAAAAATAAAGTAATCCAAAAGTGATGAATTTATTACGAAGGAAAGTCGACGTTAAAACGTTTCGGTTTTAATGAACCATCAACAGGACTTTAGGATGATAAAAAAAGTATTGATAGAACAACGATGGGTGTTTGATAAAATACAATAACGATATTTTTCTTTTCCTCTGTTATTGCATTTTATTAAACATTCATCGTTGTTCAATCAACACTTGTTTCATCTTCTCAAAGTCCTGATGAAGGGTCAATAAAACCTAAACATTTTAACGTCTACTTTCCTTCGTAATAAATTCATCACTTTTGGATTACTTTGTTTTTCAATTTTCTCTATCATGAAGAATGTAGATCCCACGTTATTAAGTCGCAAATTATACTTGAAATTGCTTTATTCTTCAAATTAGAGCATTTTGGAGTAATGCCCGAACAAAAACCTCGAAACAATGTTTCATCTTTGCTATGTAACAGTAACAAATCCACACGCAGAAATTGAATCAGAATAGATTTTACAATCACGTCCCCTTACTTAATGTCGCTTTTGTCTCGCGGTGCCTCTCCCTCAGGACGTAGTGACGCTTTTGAGCCCATCAGATTGAGATCCTTTGTTTAGGAGAAAGAAAACTTTGAATTCAAACCAACTTTACCCCCTTTAAAAATAAACCTTGTGTCACATCCTGTCCGGAGCGAAGAGGTGGAATAAATATACTTGTAAGTAAATTTGGTCACCGTAGTCGAGAACAAACTGAAGGTTCCCTTTTCAATGCAAACCAGCAATAAATTGTCTTAAATCATTTATGAAATTCACAACCTTTAAACGACGGGTTAAATAGTATAACAACTGTTCTTCTATCTGATAAAATAAAACAGGATTTCTGTAGCTGTGTTCGTACTAGTGTATGGATGTAGCGCATGGACGCTAACAAAACGCATAAAAAAAGCGAGATCGGAATTACACAAGATGCTATATACTGTTTTAAACAAATCCTGCAAGCAACATCTAAAAAAACAAAACAAAAAAAGCAGCTGTATGATCACTTGCCGTCAATCTCATTCAAATAAGACGAACAAAACATGCGGGCAAAGAAGCAAAGACGAACTCATTAGCGATGTTCTCTTGTGGACTCCGCTAGAGGGACATGTAAGCTCTGTGTGGACACAATATGCAGTCTAGAAGACCTGCCGGGAGCAATGGATGAAAGGGATGAATGAAGAGAGAGAGAGAGAGAGAGAGAGAGAGTTAGGGAACTTCGTGCTGTCACCGCGACTTGATAATAAGTAAGAATATTTGATATATAACTGGGAGTGAAAAAAACTTAAAAAAGAAAACATCTACATGAAAAAATCTCATTTATAAATGAACGAAATTCCTTAACATTTAGACATAAAATAACCCGAGACGGGTTGACATACCACTAAAATCAATCATTCAATCAATAATTACTAGATATATAAATGTTAAAGGGCTATTATTAGTTATTTGAAACCAAAAAATGTGTACAAAGAAACGATTATTGTAAACTAGAAATAAATTCCTGAAATCATATTATCGCAAATAACTTATCAGTATTAAACAGAAATATTTGATATCATTTAAGTGAATAGAAGTTGTCTCCCTTTAGTCGAGGGCGGCCATAAGGCTCCCTTTTCAATGGCTACTACACCGAGATGTAGGGGAGGGTGCTACTCCTTTCCCTGGATTGCTCCACTTTACCCTTGATACATACCTTATATTGCTGAGTATGTTAAGCAAGGAGGTATCAAGTACCATTTTAAAAGTCCTTAGTATGACGCGACCTCAGATTGAACCCAGGTCTCCCAAACCTTTATCGGATACACAACCCATTAGGCCAATGAGCCGGTTTGAATATCATATAACTGTGCGCAAAAAAACCCCCAAAAAACAAAAACACAAACAAAAGAACAGACAAGAGCGACAACAAAAAAACAAAAAAACTCTTTAGAAATAACAACACAAATCATAAATATAAAACGCACAATGAACGCAATTTCCTAACCTCTCGGCATAAGATAACCCTTGACAAGTTGACACGTTCTTAAAGTCAATTAGAAACAAGACGAAAGAAAGAATGTGTGAGAAAGAAAAAAGATATATGATCTGAAAAAAAAGACGAAAGAAATGATTGATCTATTGATTAATTTTAACGGCATATCACTCCATCTCGGGTTATTTTATGCCTAAAAGTTCGGAACTCGTGTTAATATTTACATTGTTCAGTTGTTTCTTAAAAGTCTCTTTTGCACACAATTCTATCAAATATAAATAATGTTTGAACAGATTTAAGTCTAACAGGTACTCCCACTTTGGTTTGGTTTGGTTTGGTTTTATGGCATATCAACCTTTGTAGGTTATTTAACGCCAAATCCATTTTTATGTAAATAATCAGTTCTATTTAAAACAATTCAGTTTAGCATGAGTACACAGTTTGTCTAAAACATTTCTATTTCAAACTATTCAGTTTATTCAAGCAGTTATATATAACAATTCAGTTTAGTTTCAATGTCAAAAACAGTTCAATTTCAAATAATTCAGTTTAGCATAAGCACGCAGTTTAATTGTATGTACGGTTTAATTGTCAGAGTGGACCTGGGAGCAATAGCAATGAAGGGGTACTCCGTATTCCCCAAAGCCCCAGCGTTTCTGGGACCTCACCATCAGACTGTTTAGTGTCATATCCAGGACACTCATTGGGGGTGTCTTACCCCTCTGTAGAGGTGCAGTCAGTGTATTCTACAGCCCCAGCCGACTGGGCAAACTCCCACTTTGGAAATAACTGGATCTTCAGCTTCAGATGCAGTTTAGTGTCATACTCAGGATATCCGTTTTGGCAGGGGTCTTACTCCTATTCAGGGGATACAGTCAGCATATTCTAAGCCCCATCGACAAGGCTAGAAAAGAAAGGAAGAGTAATGAAAGAAAACATGAGATTTAGATAATAATATTTAATCATCGAGTGAAATTTTTGTTTGAACGTGGGAACAGAATTTCCAGAAAAATGTTGCATAGCTGAAGGTATTGTATTTTTTGGTTAATGAAATGAATTAAGAACTAATTCCTAGCGCCACATTATTGATTTTCTTCAGGCTATTTGTTTTTTTTTTCTGCCCTTCTAAATTATTGGCGATTTGGTAAAAGGAGCAAGTAATACCTCTAAATCCTCAAACGTCTTTAAAGCGGTTTCTCAACCTGTCTTCATGCATGAAAAACGAGCTATATATTTTCATCAATGCCTTCCAAAACCGCTTCTTCCACTTAACAGGCCCTCGGGTCATTAGGTCTAAAGTGTTTTTTTCTAATTAAATTAACTGTTGGTTCGAGAAAACAAGGAAACTTGTGGCGTTTTTATCCCACAACTACTATTCCCTTCATAATCAGACTTTTTATCACCGTCAACAAACTCTCTCATTTGTCGACATTTCAATCGTAGTATAGAAGAGATTTCTTTAAAAGGATTGATTTTAATGGCATGCCAACCTGTCAGGGGTTATTTTATGTCTAGAGTTTGGGAATCGCGTTCAATGTACGTTTATATTTACTTTTTGTGTGGTTTTTTTAATGATTTTTTGCATACAGTTATATGATATCAAGTTACTAATGATAATAATCCTTAGTAAAAAATTATGGCTTCAAGTAACTATTTTTTATACGAATAATTTACAATTATGTAGTATTAAGTATTCCTATCAAATACTTAATTCTTAAACTGATCAGTTTGACCGATTGATTATACTAAAAAATATACTGCTATTCCGGGTCAGAGTAGACATGAGGATAAGGGTGATGAAAGGGTACTCCAAAGTCTCAAAGTCTTCAGAACTGGAACCTCACTACCATACGTTGTTTAGCGTCATATCCAAGACACCACCCATTTTTTTTAGTGAGGGAGGAACATCTCTTATTCTACTTCATGAGGGATACAGTCAGCGTATTTTAAACCCCGTCGACTGCCGTGGAGATTACATAAAAGTTAGTTACATAACTCCAGTTAATTTAGGTCATTTCAAGACATCTTGACAACGATAAAAGAAATTGAAATTTTTTTTTATTTTCTTTCCTTTAATTGAAGACTGAAACATTACTTCCTTCATCATCTTGTCACCTTTGGAAAACAGACGGTAAACGAAGTGAGCAGAAGGAAGAGTATTGCGAAAGCTAAACTGAAAGCTACCTGCCAAGAAGAACGAATACATCTGTGGAAACAATATTTCGAGAATTTACTCGGAAAACCTCAGAAAGTTACGCATGAATCTTAGTAATCAACAACAGATCAAACTACGACAGTTTACGCAAGAAGAACTCAAGTCAGTATTAAGAAAAATTAAAAATAGGAAAGCATCAGGATTTGATAAAATACCTCCAGAAGTATGGAAGACAAAGGAATTCGATTACAAACTGCTCTGACACTGTAATACTGTATATAACCAGAACACAGTTGACAAATGGACAAAAGGCTGCATCCTCCTTTTCCCGATGAAGGGTGACCTCAGAATAGCCAAGAAGTACCGAGATATTACCCTTACATTCCTATCGGCTAAGATCTACAATGCTCTACTAGGCAACTGCTTATAACCTAAAATTGAGAAAATACTTCGGAAGAACCAAAACGGCTTTCGGAGATATCGACCCATGACATCTCAAATCATGACTATCCGTCGAATTCAAGAAGGTGTTCGTGTAAAAATGCTCGAGGCGACACTTTTATTTTTTGACTTCTCCAAAGCATTTGACTTCATACACAGAGGGAAGATGAAGCAAATACTTCTCGCTCTCGGCCTCCTGAAGAAACTGTCACAGTTATAATGATGCTGTATAAAAACATGAAAGTAAAAGTTCGCTCACCGGATGTAGGCACAAACTACTGTAGCAAGTGTGCTACAAGGAGACACATTAGCCCCATACCTGTTTATAGTCTGCCTAGACTGCGTGCTCAGAACGTCTATATATTTAATGAAAGAAAACAGTTTCAAGCTGGCAAAGGAAAGAAGCAGAAGATACCTCGCACAAACAATTATGGATGAGGACTACGCCGATGACATAGCGCTTCTGGCAAATACACCCACCCAAACCGAATCCCTGCTACATAGTCTTGATTGAGCAGCTGCGGACATGGACCTCCATGTTAATGTAGACAAAACGGAATTCATGTGCTTTAATCAAAGAGGCGATATTTCCATACTAAAGGGTGGGCATTTGAAACTAGTAGAAAGTTCACCTACCTCGGAAACAGTGTCTCATCAACCGAGAAAGACATCAACACGCCACTAGTAAAGGCATGGACAGCTATCGATAGATTATTAGTCATATGGAAGTCAGACCTGACTGATAAAATGAAACGCAGTTTTTTTACCAAGCAGCGGTCGTGTCGATACTGCTCTATGGATGCACTACATGGATGCTAACAAAAAGTATGGAGGAAAAGCTTGACGGCAATTACACCAAAATGCTGCAAGCTGTATTGAACAAGTCCTGGAGGCAATAATCTACAAAACAGCAAGTGTATGGCCACCTGCCACCCACCACGAAAACTATCCAAGTTAAACGAACCAGACATGCGGGACTCTGCTGGAGAAGTAAGGACGAACTCATAAGTGATATACTCCAGTAGACCTCTTCACATGGACGAGCAAAGCTGGACGACCAGCTAGAAGGTATATACAACAGCTCTGCGCCGATACAGGATATAGTCTTGGAGACCTCCCGGGAGCGATGGACGATAGAAGCAGGTGGCGATAGAGGGTAAGTGAGATCCGTGCTGGCAGCGCGACATGATGATGATGACTAATAATTTTCAAACAAATATATTTGACCAATAGATAGAACCCTAACAGGTACTACCAATTCGGATCGCTGTGGATCTGACAGTAATGGCAATGAAGGAGTACTCCACACTTCCAAAATTTCCAGATATGGAGCCTCACCATCAGTTGTAGTTTAATGTCGTGCTTAGGACATCCATTTTTTTGGGGGGGGGTGAGGATCTTACCTCTCTTTAGGTGATAGATTCAGAGTATTCAAAACCCTGGTGATGATAATTATGATATGCAATAATTAGTAATGAAAAGGTGTGTAGAATCTTCAAAATATGAAACTTCCCAAATTAAATGACAAAAAGTTTTGAATAACTTTCCAATATTCAAGTGAAGTTATTTTCATATTCACAAAATTTTTCTTAAAATACTGTTGAATGTTATTTTAGTGATATAGTAATTGATTCTATACATTTCAACAAATATGTTTTTCATGGAAATAAAACAGAGTCCGTGAACTCACGAGACTGAGCATAGTTTGATTGGTGTCCCTAGTAGATAAAGTTCGAGAAATCCAAATATATAAATCTTACAGCTGTCAGTCTGTGCATTATGTGTGAAATTGCAACGTTTTAACGAACTTGATGAAGTACGTATCGCTCTAAGTTAGACACCAAATCGGTAAAAAAGTTTATTTCTTCTTCATTTGTGTCTTTTTTTTTTCTCTCTAAGCCATATTCGCACTTAGAACGATGTTCTTTATTGTATCAAGTAAAGTTTATTTACAATGTAAACGCTGAAGGCTTCCCACATTTACATCGGTCCTATATTTGTTAAGCTTGTGGCGATTTTTGACGATTAGTGACGACTACGGATTTATTGTTAATCTAAAGTGGTTTGAGGCATCTGCCAAAATACATCAGTTCAATTTCTCTCCATAGCGTCTTCCAAAGACAATCACTTTTTTTTTTATTTTTCAGAATGAGAAATAAAGAAAGAAAGAAAGAAAAAAGTAGTTTGGAGTCTTGAAGTTATCGTGAAACGGCATCAAAATGATCGATTGAATATTCAAGAACACAAGAATCAAACAATTTGCAAGTCGTCATTGAGGCGACTTGACTCATTAATTTGCAATCGATTTTTCTCTCATAGTTTATTTGTGAAATCTTCAGGGCAAGAAGTACTGTCACATGTTGATCTGACGTTTAAATTGACCTCAAGACATAGTTCATCATTAATGTTTAGACCTATAACTGACCTTTCAGCCGACTATCTTGCTGGAGTCAAAAATAATAATAATAATAATGCCAAACATATTCGGCTCAGTTAACGGGTTGGATTTTGTATAAGTTTCTTGCCGATATCAGTATTTGATGATAAAGATTTGGTAAAAGTCAGGGTTTCGGATACTGATTTTCAATGAAAGTAAGATCTACCTATTAGCAACCTTTTTGCGACACAATCTTATTAACTTTAATTAACACCTATTTGGTTTTGTGTCATTCTAAACCTTGTAAATGAATAAAGAAACAAAGAAACAAAGGAAGGAAAGAAACGATGAGTAACGGATAGAAAATAAAGAACCGAAGAAAGAAAGAGGAAAGAAAGAAAATGAAAAATGCGAAAAAAAGCAAAAAAAGAAAATGAAAGAAAACGAAGAGTGTAAGAAAGAAAGAAAGAAAGAAAGAAAGAAAGAAAAGAAGGAAGAAAAAGTAGAAAAAAACCCAAACAAACTATCAAAGGAAATAAAAAGGAAGTGAAGGGTGAAGAAAGGAAAGAAGCAAAGGATTGATTAAATGAAAAAGGAAAAAGGAAAACAGCGAAGACTAAAAGAAAGAAGGCAAGAAAGAAAGAAGCGAAAGAGGAAAGACGGGAAGAAAGAAAACAAAATGGAAGTAAGCGAAGGTAGAAAGAAAGAAAAACTAGATCGGAAAGAAGTGAATAGTGAAAGAAAGAAAGAAAGTGAAGACGGAAAGAAAAGAAGGAGCGAAAGACGGAAAAAAATAAAGAAACAATAGCGGAAAGAAGCCAATAGTGAAAGAAAGAAAAGAAGGAAACAAAGGAAGAAAGGAAAGAAAGAATCGAAGAGAGAGAGAGAGAGAGAGAGAGAGAGAGAGAGAGAGAGAGTGGACGAAGTAAAAGAAGGAAGAAAGGAAAATATTGAGAAAGGGAAGAAGTGAAAAATGAAGGAAAGAAAGGAAAGAAGAAACATTTATGCCATACACTCTTACTGCTGCCATTTAACACTAATTTGGCCTTGTATAATTCTTAACCAAAAATATGAAAGAGTCTCCTTCACAGTCGAAATTGTTAAGTACTGCAGTTTCTCCTTGAATGTTGATCGAAGTTTTCTGAATAGAAATTTTCCAGGCATTCAAGAACATCTTATTTGCAAAATTGGTTTAACACAATCATCCTCAGCCTCTTTCTTCTATATTTTACTTAGCTTAATCTATTTGTATGGATACGTTTGTTTTAAATTAACCATGTTACTATCACAAACTATTAATTGAATATTCCATTAAAAATGGGTTAAATGTGTAAGAATGAAAGAAAAGAAGCCAAGAAAGAAAGAAGCCAAGAAAGAAAGAAAGAAAGAAACCTAGGAGTAAAAGAAAGAAAGCAAAAGAGATAAAGAAGGAAAGAAAGAAAACAAACAATGAAATAATGAAAGAAAGGAAAGAAGCGAAATGAGAAAAATAGAAAGATGGGAGCGAAGAAAGAAAGAAAGAAAGAAAGAAAGAAAAGAAAGAAAGAAAAAGCAAAAAGTGAAATAAGAAAGAAAGCGAAGAGTAAAAGAAAGAAAAAGGAAGCAAAAAGTGAAAGAAAGAAAATAAAAGAAACGCCGCGAATGTTTATGCGAAAAGGAATAAAAATTTAAAAAATCTAAATTGAACTCGGTAACGATTTATGTCGAAACTTTATTCCCCTGAAAGAAAGAGAAGAGTAAAAAAGAAAAGTGGGATTGAAATAAAAAGAGCAAAGAATAGAAGAAAAAAGAGCAGAGTTAAAGGAAGGACGAAAGAAAGAAAGTGAAAGCAAAAAGAAGAGTGGAAAGAAGGAAGAAAGAAAGAACGAGAAGAGCAAAAGTAAGGAAGACAGAAAAAAAGAGAAGAGTGAAATGAGGTAAAATGAAAGAAAGAAGAGCATGAAATGGAGAAAGAAAGAAAGAAAGAAAATGAAGAAAATGATGCTCCTAATTAAAAAAAGAAATGAACATTTTGCAATATAATGACTCACTATCAGTTGATAAAGAGAATTTTGCAATATATTGACTCATATTTACTTGATAAAGTGAATTTTGCAATATAATGCCTCACAATCACTTGATAAAGAGAATTTGGCAATATAATGACTCATATTCACTTGATAAAGTGAATTTTGCAATATAATGACTCACTATCAGTTGATAAAGTGAATTTTGCAATGTAATGACTCATATTCACTTAAAATAAATTTTGCTATATAATGCCTCACAATCACCTGATAAAGTGAATTTTGCGATAAAATGACTCATATTCACTCGATAAAGTGAATTTTGCAATATAATGACTCATATTTCAACCAGAAAAATACCGGCCTCAAAAAAAAAAAAAAAAAAAAAAAAGAAAAAAAATATTTGCATTATTTTTCAATACAATCTCGATTCTTTCAAATACATTTTTCTCATCAAAAACAAAATTTTGCATTGTTTCAGCGGAGAAATCTTTTGAGTAAGATTTTAGCTATTTGCTCACCGTGATCTTCACTTCATCATCGCCTGAAAACTTTGTTTCACGGTTAAATTCTTTTTTTTATTTTGGTTTCTTTATTTAATTGCATATCAACCTTCGTGGGTTATTTAATGCTAGAGTCACCTTTATAGAAGAACGACAGTAATACTTTTCAGCTCACGCCAGGAGGAAGATGGGAGTTTATACGTTTTCCAAAGGTATTTATCCGAAAATGAACGCATTTGTGCGATTGGATTTCGAACTCACTTACCTTCGAGGTCACAGTCCAGGACTTTAGTGATTATGCCACTGAGACTTCCCGGCAAAAACTTTTAGAGGAGGAGAGCAAATAAGAGGAAATCAGTAAGAAAGATGAGGCAGCAATTCTCAACCAAACTGGATGATGGTTTCCTCAATTCTTGCTGCTGTATGCGGTTTTTATAATTTTCTTTTCAGCTGTACTCTCAGAAATTCTTCATTTTTCAGAAATATCCTTCATTGTAACTTTTCTTTCAGCTAAAATCTGTGCATTAACTGAACCCACCATTTCAGGAGTTCACGCTATTGTCCTGCCGAGACTGTCTCCATTTTGAATTCTAAACCGACTTTCTTTAAACAATTAAGCTCATTTATAAATAATTTTTTCAAACTTTGTTCAAGCCTGGGGCACTTGCCGACATTTTGAATAACCTCAAAACAAATATCTTTTCGAGATTAAAAATTTGCTGCTAGAAACCAATTCCAAATAATACAGACTATTTTGAAAAAAATTTAAAAGGAAATAAAAAAAACTCTCTATATTTATTGAATAACCCTCGTACTTTAAATCAACTTATGATTTGGTTTATTTATTTTTGTCAGCTGCCTAGGGTGTGGAGAAAAAAAAAGTGATGGAGAAGGAAAAGATGGGAAAAGATGGTGATAGAAAAGACGTGCCACTTATATATCATTGTATTTATCATTCGTGTGTTTAACAGTGGTGAAGGGAAGAGTAATGTTTATATATCCTCATATATTTGGAAAGATGGACAACGTGTCTGCTTACGATCTTTCTTGCCCGATATTCCACATTTCGCTAGGCTTTAGTCCCCCATTGATACTCAACACTATGCAAGCCTTTAGTCTCTCACCAAAACTTCACGCAATATAAGGCTTTAGTCTCTCACTGATATTCCACACGATATAAGGCTTTATTTTCTCACCGATACTCCACACGATATAAGGCTTTATTCTCTCACTGATACTCCACACAATAAGGCTTTATTCTCTCACTGATATTCCACAATATATAAGGCTTTATTCTCTCACTGATATTCCACACGATATAAGGCTTTATTCTCTCACTGATATTCCACACGATATAAGGCTTTATTCTCTCACTGATATTCCACACGATATAAGGCTTTATTCTCTCACTGATATTCCACACGATATAAGGCTTTATCCTCTCACTGATATTCCACACGATATAAGGCTTTATTCTCTCACTGATATTCCACACTATATAAGGCTTTATTCTCTCACTGATATTCCACACGATATAAGGCTTTATTCTCTCACTGATATTCCACACGATATAAGGCTTTATTCTCTCACCAATACTTCATATAAGGCTTTAGTCTGTCACTGATGATTGTTATCAATACAAACGTTCACAGTTTTCATAGATTTGAACAAATAGTGAGTAAATTATTCTTTTCATGAATTAATTTATTCGTTTACTAATTAATCAGATCGATTGTATACCTTTCTAAGAGGTCAGTTCCTCCAAAAAACAGGGTCCTTGGTAGGTCACAAAATTATCTACGGTAGTGAAGCTTGAGATGTGTAACTCTTGGGAGTGTCGAACATCCCTTCATTGCAATTAATCTCAGTTCCTTAGTTATCGTACGTTTAGAGTTCCATCTCAAAATCAAATAGATCTTTTCAGAAATATAATTTCTTGATAGAAATACTTAATACCAGTTAACTGTGTGCAATTATCTTTATTAAGTTTGGTTTATTTGTTTTAACGGTATATTAACTACTTATGTGTTATTCAATACCGAAATTTGATTAATTTCCAAATTTTTTATTACAATCCTAACAATATTTTCTTTGTTTTTATTTGTGCAAATTATAAAACTATGTGCACCTTATTTATATTTGATAGGAATTCTTTATACCATATAACAGTGGGAAAATTATTTGCATTTGATCGGAATACTTCCTACCATATAACTACGTGCAAACAAATGATTATCATACATAAATAAAAATAAGTGTGACTTAAAAAAGGGTTTCTATGGAATGTTGCTGATATAATTAGTTATTATAATCAAATGTGTAAAAATGAATCAAATATCGGCATTAAATAACCCAGAAGAGGTTGTTATGCCATTAAGTATATGAAACTAACCTATATCATCTGCAGTAGATAACAATAGAGAAGAAATAATGATAGATTGGAATTTATAAAAAATGTGGTAGCAGAAAGAGAAAAATTTATTAATTAAGTGAAAAGATCTAATTATTTGAAATACTTGAAACCATATTACTGTGAGCAAATTATTAGTATTAGAACAGAATAATTGAAATTATATAACTGTATGCAAACAAGTGATTATTAAATATGAGTAGTTAAACCTTTAAGAATACTTGAAACCATATAAATGTGCGCAAATTATTTGTATTTGATAGGAATACTTGATATATAACTGTGTGTAAATTATTTGTATTAGATGGGAATACTTGATATCATATAACTGCGTGTGTGACAGAGAGCCCCCCCCCCAGGTGGATTTATTAATTAACGGTTTTAAGGAATTGGAATGAATTTATTAATTAAATGGATAGAAGGATAATTCAAGAGATGATTTTTTTTTTCTAATACAAAGAATAGGAAAAGGAATTTCCTATTTTGTTTTTTTATTTTAATTTAATTTAATTTTTCTTTCCTTTTGCAATAACATTTCTTGACTTGAGTCTTTAGTAAGTAAGGTGATAATTCGGGGTAGTGGATAGATGGGTTGTTGATTAAATCTTATGATAAATAGTGAATGGGATCTTGGGTGGTCTGAGGAGAAAACCAGACTCAAAGGTCAGAGACAAGATAAGTGAATTTCTTCCGACTCAAGTAATCTTTGGGCGAAAATCGGCGGGGAACCCAAATTCATTTTTAGTGCCTCTTAAAAATTGGCATCTGCAGAGTTTTAAAGATTATACGACATGCGTGGTGGGTCCAGGCAATTTACATATCATTATTCAAGGGGGTAGCCAGAAATTATCGATACCCCGCCCTACTCCATATAAGCAGTTAGCAGAAAGATTCAAGTCAATGCAGAGTGCGAAGCCGCGGCTGGAGAAAGGCAGGTCAGTTCGAAGCAGCGGTTAGAGAGAGACAGACATATTTTTCGGCGGTCCGAGATAGACATTTTTTTGGAGAAAAGAACCGCAGAGTCCAGAGGGAAGACGGACATTTTGAGCGGTCAGACAGAAACGCCAAAGCTGCGTAAAACGACTTGTTGAACCTTGCTGGTCCGATCAGAACCAACAGATGGAAATAGAAACTTTGCGGATCCAGATAATTTTGTCAACAAAGCTGAGAAAACAAACCTTTAAGTAAAAGTAAACAAGGATCCGTAGTTGTTCCCCTTACACCGTCTGGATGTATCCAATTCCTTCTTTGTTCTCTCTCTGTCACTTTCTAACCGAGATAATCATTTGTTTGCTTGCCCAGTCGGCTCGGGCTGCAGACTATACCGGCTGCATCTCTGCAGAGGGGTAAGATCCAACCCAACAAGTGTCCTGGATATGATACAAAAAAAAAAAAAGCTGATGGTGAGGCTTCAGTAATGCTAGAGCTTTGGGGAATGCAGAGTACCCCTTCATTGCCAACGCTCCCAAGTCCACTCTGGCCCCGAGTGATAGCACCTGATAGGGTCCTATCTATGGGTCAAATAGAACTAATCTGTGAACTTATGGTAAACTGAATTATTTGAAATGGAACTGTTTTGAATGCTAAACTGAATTGTTTGAATCAGAACTGTTTAACTAAACTGAATAGCTTGAAATAGAAATGTTTTTGACAATCTGTACTTATGCTAAACTGAATTGTTTTAAACAGAGCTGTTTATTTGTATAAAAATAGATTTGGTATTAGATAACCTACATAGGTTGATATGCTATAACAAACAAACAAACAAACAAACAATAAACTGTGGGCTTATACTAAACTGAAGTGGATCCAGATAATTTTGTCAACAAAGCTGAGAAAACAAATCTTTAAGTAAAAATAAACAAGGATCCGTAGTTGTTCCCCTTACACCGTCCGGACGTATCCAATTCCTTCTTTGTTCTCTCTCTGTCGCTTTCTAACCGAGCGAGTAAATCTCGTGTGACCTTTTCTTTAGTACTCTACGCATTTGTGTAATTTCTTCTACGGTGAGATAAAGAAAAAGTTTTATTATACGAGAATCAAAAGTGTTGCTTGTCTCTTTTTTGTGTTCTTGTGGTTGCGACAAGAACTATTTTCTCGATAAACAGCGATTTTTTTTTCGGCGTAGATTCCATCCAAATTAACTCCGACAATTGAACCGCTCTGAATAGTTAGAATACCGCTATTCGAATAAAAAAATTCACAACGTGGCGAATGGTGGTGGTTCCCTCAGCTCAACAGGGGGAGCCATGTGATTTGATTTCGGCAATAATTGCCAGAGTGAACTAGACATACCGGCCAGCGGCTAAATACTACGTCAGAGTGTAAAAAAATGTTCTTTGATACCTGAATTAAAAATGAATAAAATTTTGGCATTGAATTACCTATAACAGTTTGACACGCCTTTAAATAAAGCAGTCTAAGCCATAAAGAAGAATTAAATGTCATATTGATCTTTAATCTTTTGAACATGTTTCTAATTAAACTTTGGAATTTTCACGTGCTCGGCTAATACTCAACAAAAAGATGAAGCTTCCAGGTATTTGAACTTTTGTTAAGTCTTCTTCACCCCAGGTAAACAGCCAAACTAATATTTTAAAATATAATCAATTGTAAAGGTTAAACATGGGAACTTCCAGCCAAATATCCCATATATTCGTGTAGTGGTCGAATTTGAAGACATTGATGTAAGGCGTATGCCATTTTATATATAGGGTATTTAAAAATATAACATTTTTGGACTTCTTTTATGACATAATTCTAAAGTTTCCACTCCTCCTCTAATCATTTCAATACATCATAGGAATCTTCCCAGATGGTTTTTATAATATCAGTTCTGTTTTTCTAATAAAGATACTCCCATAAAAATATTTTTAATCACTAGTAGAAGATTTCAAGAGTGTGATGACAGGGATGTGAACATGTAGTGACTACTTGAAATTATATCATAAAAGTACTCACATAAGGGGGTTAACATTTTTCAAAATCATCCTATATAATTCAAGGACAAACACAATTTATAGAACATTTAGGCCTGTATAATAAATCTGACGCAGATATTAACAGGAAACGTTATGAATGTGTTACAAATCAAGATATGTGTGTACAGAAATGAAGGTGGCTGCATGTGAGATGAAATGAAATATGGTTCATCGACCTTCTGGGTTACATTCTTTTGTTATTCTGGTCACGTTGAGTTTTCATAAGACATTATGAAAGCTTTTGTCATTGCGTCCCACCGATACGATCTTCCAGTATAATTTCGGCTCGTGTAATTTGCCAATGACATAAAGCGGTATTGTGTATGTGCCAACAGGTGAATGAAAATAGACATCTTCTCCTTACTGCATGCTGAGAAAAAGAGAATTAATTCGCATTGATTTACTTTCATTTATTTATTTAACGGTATATAAACGTCATAAGAGCTATTTAATGCCGAAATTTGATGCATTTCTAAATGTTTGATTACAATATGTTTTCAATGTCCCATAGAATTATTTAAAACTGAATTTTTATTTACTAAAATCCTTTATTTGAACACAGTTCTATGATATCAAATAAAAAAAAAATAGTTTGTCCAAAGTTCTATGGTTTCAAGTATTCCTATCTAATACCAATAATTCATACTCTACTATATGTTTTCAAGTAACTATTTCCATTTGATAATAATCATTTGTTTGCTTGCCCAGTCGGCTCGGGCTGCAGACTATACCGGCTGCATCTCTGCAGAGGGGTAAGATCCAACCCAACAAGTGTCCTGGATATGATACAAAAAAAAACAAAAAAACAAAAAAACAAAAAAAAAAAAAAAAAAAAAAAACTGATGGTGAGGCTTCAGTAATGCTAGAGCTTTGGGGAATGCAGAGTACTCCTTCATTGCCAACGCTCCCAAGTCCACTCTGGCCCCGAGTGGTAGCACCTGATAGGGTCCTATCTATGGGTCAAATAGAACTAATCTGTGAACTTATGGTAAACCGAATTATTTGAAATGGAACTGTTTTGAATGCTAAACTGAATTGTTTGAATCAGAACTGTTTAACTAAACTGAATAGCTTGAAATAGAAATGTTTTTGACAATCTGTACTTATGCTAATCTGGATTGTTTTAAACAGAGCTATTTATTTGTATAAAATAGATTTGGTATTAAATAACCTACATCGGTTGATATGCCATAACAAACAAACAAACAATAAACTGTGTGCTTATACTAAACTGAAGTGCTTGAAATAGAACTGTTTTGACATTTAAACTACTTACTTATATAAACTAAATTGTTTGAAATACAACTGTTTTTGCATGCTAAACTGAATTGTTGAAATAGAACTGTTTTTGACATTGAAACTGTACTTTCGCTAAACTGAATTGTTTGAACTAAACTGAATTGCTTGAAATAGGACTGTTTCGACATTTAAACTGCGTACTTTACGCAAAACTGAATTGTTTCAATTAGAACTGTTTGACTGAACTGAATTGCTTGAACTAGAAATGTTTTTGACTATTAAACTTTGTACTTATGCTAAACTGAATTGTTTTAAATAGAAGTGTTCATTCGTATTAAATAGATTTGACATTAACCTACAAAGCTTGATATGCTGTAAAACCCAAACCAAACAAAATTTGTTTGCGCACAGTTATCTGATTTCAAGTATTTCTATATAATGCAATTAATTCACTAAAAAAATCTATTTAACTCACAGATAGGACCCTAACAAGTACTATCACTCCAGGTCAGAGTGAATCTGAGAGCATGGCATGGCAATGAAGTGTTACTCCACACTCTTCAAAACTCCAGAAGTGTGGCCTCATCACTTGATGCAATTTAGAGTCATACTTAGGAAACTCTCACTTCTGTTTTGAATTCGAAGTTTTTCCTTTTCCTAAAATGGTTGCCTAAATAAAATCGAGAGAGTCCAGTCTGCATTACTATTTACTCATGGGTGGTGGCGGGGAAGAAGGGACGGATTCATGCCTTTCCCAAGAGCATTAATGTGAAGTAAAAAAAAACAAAACAAAACAAAAAAACCCCAGCTTCGTCTAGGATTTGAACTAGGCTCGTCAAGACTATTTCGTGTGACAATAACTCCTGCCAAGCTATAGTACAACTGATGGTTTGAGAAAACTTTATGAGGGAAGAGTTATTTATATCCCTCGACGCATCCGTAAGAAAAATAAATAAATTAATTAGCATTAGTAGAAGAGCAATTATAGATAAAAACCGTTTCAATGTGAAGGATTTGTGACAACGAGAGATATCACCTGAACTTTATGTCCTGGAACGGCTGACGAAATAACAGGCAAGAAATGTTTTTGGTATAAGAGCTGCTAGGATGCTGTCGCGAGAAATTTTTTTGTCTTATTCTGACAGTAAATCTTGTATTAATTCATAACAAGTCATCAATCCGTTTCTCGCTCTTTTTCTTTCTCTATCTTACATCCATATCCACACACACGCCCACATACATCTTGGCTTTGAGTGTGAGTGTGTGTGTGGGCATCTCGCATGCGTATAGTCAGTTAAGTGGGAAAATTAAAAAGAAGGGAATAAAGATAAATGGCTTTAGACAAATAATAAAACCTTAAAAGAAATAGAAAAGTCTTTTTAATGATAGTTAATAGCTTTCAAGACTTTTATCTTTCTCAATAACACACAAGCAAATATTAATTGGCTCCGGTTTTCTTTCTGTAATGGGAAATCTTACAAAGAGAATCAATGCCAATTTATCAATTTTTAAAATAAAAGACACACTCTATGTGATTATGACCCTTTTCTTTAAATATTGCTTGCAAATGATTTTGCGATTCTTTCCGAACTGGATTCGTGAATTTGATTTTTGAGCAATGTTTTTTAAATGTTCTTTTCTGCCTTTTTTTTTTAAGAACAGTTAATAAAATTAACTATGATTATCAAAATTATCTAAGCCGCCTTCGGAAATATAATGCGAGAAAATTCATTTTCTTGGAAAGTACAGTCGGCGGGGTTGATTGTATTCCCTCTTCCCCAATAATAGGGGGAGTCTTAGCTATGACCTTAAAATGCATCAAGTTCCAGAGATTTGGGGAGTGTGGAGTACCCCTTCATTGCCATTGATTCCAGGTCTACTCTGTTTAAGAATTATCTGTATTCGATCAAAATACTTCATACAACATAACTGTTGATTATTTGTGTTAAGAATAGTAACTTGAAGCTATAATTTGTAAATCATATAACTATGTGGAAACAAATGTTTATTATTAAATAGAAATAATTACTTGAAATTATATATTTGTATTGGATAGGAATACTTGATATATAATTGTGTGTAAAAAATTCTTAAGAAACAACTACACAAGAAATTTAGATATAAATCTAGAATTAACGCAAATCCCTAACCTCTAGACATAAAATAACACTTAACAGGTTGGCATAAAACTAAAATCAATCAATCGATCATTCAATTTCTTTCATGTTTAACGAAACATAAAAATCGAATTAATTTAAGTCAGAAAAATGAATTTTGATTAAAGAATAATTGATTTTTTTGCAAACGGTTTTATCCTCTAAATAGATTTAAAAATGGAAATGACACGCTGTATTCATTTAATGATAGAAACTTCATTAATTTCATTTCTTTTAACAATATTTTTCTTTGTTCTATAATTCAATTTTCTGTTCTACCAATTTATCATCATAGGAAATAACGAGGATTTTCGCCGAGGTTTTTTAAAACGATTTCTCAATGTATATATTTGTAGAAGTCGTTCAATTTCTATCTTCGGTTCAAAATATTCAGCCTGAGTACGAAAATATTGCTTTTATGGAAATTTAGAAGGCACTTTATAATAATTCTGCACAAATCAACCTCACCGTATTTACCAACACGGGCGTTTGATGCCGAAATGATTTTCACCACATTGAAATACAATTCAAGCACAAAACTTATATCATGTGGAATATAAGAAATTTAAATGAGAAAATGTTTATAGAAAAAAAAAAGCAGTATATCGTCTTCGCAAATCCTCCAAAAGTTACACACGAACCAATCACGAGAATTATAAGTAAACAATTAGACATCAAACCAGGACCGTTTCCGCAAGAACTCGATTTGGTACTAAGAAAAATCGAAAATTAGAAAAGCAGCAGGGTTTGGTGGAATAACCCCAGAAGTATGGAAAACCAGGCAATTCGACGACGTACTGCTCCGACACTGTAATGCCGTATATAATCAAAACCCAACGGACGGATGGACGAAGGGGTGTATCCTCCCCTTCCCTCAAAAGGATAACTTCGGATTAGCCAAGAACTACCGAGGTATAACGCTTACATCCATAGCGGCTAAGATATACAGTGCTCTATTACGCAACCGCATAGAACCCAAAATTGAGAACAGACTTAGAAAGAATCAAAACAGCTTTAGGGAGAATAGATCCACAATGTCACAAATCTTGATTATCCATCGAGTTCTTGAAGGTGTACGTGCAAAAAACCGAGAGGCAACAATAGTATTTATCGACTTCGCCAAGGCCTTTGACACAGAGGAAAGATGGAGCAAATACTATTCGCCTACGGCCTATCCAAAGAAACAGTCGCAGCCATAATTATGCTGAATAGAAACTCAAAAGTAAAAGTCCGTTCCCCGGATAGAGGCACAGACTACTTCGAAATTGTTGCAGGTGTACTGCAAGGAGATACATTAGCCCCATACCTCTTTATCATCTACCTAGACTACGTGCTTAGAAAGTCTATTGATAAAATGAAAGAAAACGGTTTCAAGCTGACAAAGTAAAGAAGCAGAAAGTACCCCACTCAAACAATTAGGGACGTGGGCTACGCCGATTACACATCACTTCCGGCAAATGCACCCGCTCAAGCCGAATCCTTGCTACATAGTCTGGAACGAGCAGCTGCTGGCATAGGTCTCCATGTCAACGCATACAAGACAGAATACATAAGCTTTAATCAAAGAGGCGACATCTCCACACTAAATGGGAGCTCTCTGAAACTAGTGGACACGTTCACCTACCTAGGAGTAGTGTCTCATCAATCGAGAAAGACATCAATACACGACTAGCAAAGGCATGAACTGCAATCGATAGGCTATTGGTCATATGGAAGTCAGACCTGACCGATAAAATGAAATGCAATTTCTTCCAAGCAAATGTTGTATCGATACTGCTGTATGGATGCACCACATGGACGCTAACTAAATGTATGGAGAAAAAGCTTGACAGCAACTACACAAGAATGCTGCGAGCAATAATGAATAAGTCCTGGAAGCAGCACCCTACAAAGCAGCAGCTGTACTGCCACTTACCACCCATCACGAAAACTATCCAATTTAGACGAACCAGACATGCGGGACAATGCTGAAGAAGTAGGAACGAGCTCATAAGTGACGTACTCCAGTGGACCCCTTTACATGGACGAGCAAAGGTGGGACGACCAGCTAGAACCTACATAGAGCAGCTCTGTACCGATACGGGAGGTAGCTTGAAGACCTGCTGGAAGCAATGGTCGATAGAGAAGGTTGGCGAGAAAGAGCCAGGAATATTGGTGCTGATGGCGTGACATGATAATGATGATGATTTTTTAAAAACTTATTCTAATAGATATTCCTAATTGTTATTCAATTTGTTTTAAGTATATATAATATCCAACTACATCTCCATGAGAATGTTACGACTCATTTTAAGTAAAATACAGCTAGTTTAAATTCAGAATTTTCCTTCTCCTAAACTGGATGCGTTGCCAAGGTTAAAGAATCTAGATGATCCTACCGTTTAACCATAGTTAGGAGAGAGTCTTTTGGATTCATACTTTTCTAAAGGGTATTAGCCCAACGGGGAATGCAAAAAATCAGCCAAACCTTGAAACCCTTTCTGATAATTTTTCTTCAAAAGTTTTAAGGAGCTGAAACCTACTACAGATACCAGTTTTACTTGCTTTCTTAGGCCCCCTTTTTAAAGAATTTCAAGCTTGCTATTTAAATACTATTATAATACCCTTTGAGGTGAAAGCAGTTTACATGTCAAGTTTCAAAACGATTGACCAATCAACCTAGGAATCCATAGACACCAAACAAACAGTTCTGTTCCATTTTTTGTGTAGTTTCTGCCATAATTCAGTGATTGTTATCAGTTTCCTGACTCCAGTATTTTTGTCGATGATCTTTCATCGATTCTTACTTGGACTGAGATCAGGACTTTGAGAGATCCATGTCATTACCTCGATGTTTTTGGCCCAGAAGAATTTTTTACTATATGAAAAGGTGAATTATCTTGTATAAAGATAGGACCAGGTGTGGGACATGGTTTAAGAAAAGGAATGAAATGTTCTGTAATATTATGTCCAATAGTAACTATTATATGCTAAATTGAAAGCTTTGATCATTTCGAAACAGAAGCATAGATATTATCATAGACCACTGTTATAACAAGAATAAGATAGGTTCATATCCTTTAGTGAATATATATATATATATATATATATATATATATATATATATATATATATATATATATGACGGTCGTTTAAAAGGTTCTACGTCTCTGCTAGATTTTTGATTTGTCGTGCACCTGTCACATTTGTATGGGCCTCGCACAAAAATTAAGGTAGAAATCTGAATCAGTTTTTCTACTTTTGTCAGAAGTGGTAGTGAGTTGCTTCAACAAAAATATTCAGCTATTTCACTTCTTTCTGACTGAGGCTTACAAGTTTTTGAAGCACACACACACAGACACACACACACACACACACACACATATATATATATATATATATATATGAGAAAAGTGAATTAATAAAAATCAGTATAAAAATTTTCAAACAAATAACGTGATATATCAAACAAAACGCTATTATTAGTAACAGAACGCTAACAATTTTCTCATTTTTTGTTTCATTTTTTTTCATTTGAAAATAATTTTTGGTGCGAGATATCATCGCATTATAACATTGTTATGAAGATAGTTTGAAAAAAACTTTTAATGTTTGCATATTTTCATATTTTTCATATTTTCATATTTATGTGTCGGATTAATTTCCATTTCTCCCCCTCTCTCTATCTCCCCCTCTCTCTCTCTCTCTCTCTCTCTATATATATATATATATATATATATATATATATAATTGCACACATATCGCGTCTTCCAACAATAACCTGAGAAGTACGACCAGTTTTTAAAAGGCTTGCTCCATGACAAAAATAACAGAAATGGTTAAAAAAACCTCGATGTTACAAAATGTTACAAAATATATCTCCTGCAGTAACGTTGTTGAGCACTTTGTGGAAAATTCTCATCATACTGAGTTGTTCCTACTAATTCATTGTTGGCGGTACCAGCTTGTATATAATAATTATATTTGATATATATACATATATATATATATATATATATATACAATTATGTATCCTGTAACTCGTGACTTATAACTACCATCTTGAATAAAGAGATTGGGTCTAAGTTAGTTCACACGTGATGTAAGCAGAACAGAAGGACATTAACGGATAAAATTTGATTTCCATTAGCCCGATGGAGTGCATTAGTGCCAAGTCGTTCAAGAAAAATGTAACACTTAGCATAATTTTGTTTAGCTTCTCCACTTCTAGCATTTCCGTACTATTTTATGGCCACAATTTAACCTGTAGATAAGCAGTAGATAAGTGGGGATATTGGCGCAAATAAATAGATAAAAAAGAAAAACAACCAACCAACCAACCAAAAAAAACAACAACAAAAAAAAACAAACAAACAAACAAACAAAAACTCCCACATTTTTATTACCACTTTTCTCTCGTTTTGTCTTTTTCAATTTGATAAAAAAAAAGGAAGACTTTCAAACGAAAGTTGACATCATAACGTTCTTGTGGATGTACTTCTCCATTGCAAAAGGGCGTTGCTATCTATCTATCCATCTATCGATGCAGAATTTAATCGTATGGCAACTTTCAGGCGAGGCAGTTGTTTAAGAAACTAAATTTAGCTTCGAAATAGCATCTAAGGCAATAAGCTTCCGTTGCATTAGGAAGTTTAGGGCAGCTTCATGTTCGGTTATATACGGCAAAACCCCAAGAACACAGTTGTATTTTGGCTGAGAAAGAGCTTGTACCTCCCCACCGGAGTGATAAATATAAAAATATAACTTAGTGTCTGCGGTAAAACTTGAAATTTCCTCAATAGGCATCATACGAACCAATATGTATTTACTAACACTGAGAAAATGAACGAAATTACACTCTTAGAGAGTATTCACCATAATATTTTCTTCTGCTTGAGAAAAAGTATATCGTTAACTTAAATAGTTTAATGTTGTTTGATTAAGGAATATTTTATGAATCCCGAATGTTTAGCTATAAGAGAAAAATGTGTTTTGCATCTTATTTGGTATTAGTTTATTTACAGCTAAATTATTAATCCCAAGGAATATTCTTTAATTGGCTAATTCCAAAAGCAGTATTAAACAAGTCCTGGCGACAACACCCCACGAGACTCCAACTATACGGACACTTGCCCCCCATCACAAAAACTATACAAGTTCGACGAACCAGACACGCAGGACACTGCTGGAGAAGCAAGGACGAGCTCATAAGCGATGTACTCCTGTGGACCCCCACTCATGGATGTGCAAGAGTG
Source organism: Sepioteuthis lessoniana (assembly GCA_963585895.1). Classification (NCBI taxonomy): domain Eukaryota; kingdom Metazoa; phylum Mollusca; class Cephalopoda; order Myopsida; family Loliginidae; genus Sepioteuthis; species Sepioteuthis lessoniana. The sequence goes on from OY757911.1 coordinate 85,393,819, forward strand.
GGACGACCAGCACGAACTTACATACAGCAGCTATGTGAGGACACGGGTTGTAATCCTGAAGACCTGCCGGAGGCGATGAATGATAGGGAGAAATGGCAAGAGACGGTCAGGGATATCCGCGCAGGCGGCGCGACATGATGATGATGATGATATATATATATATATATATATATATATATATATATAATGTCAATTTTTAAGGGGAGTTTAAAAGGTTTGAATTGAGAGTTTTCTTTTCTCCACTCAAGTTGCCGTACCAAGATTAAAGGGCCCGGTTTGCCTTAATATTTACTTATAGCTGGAGGGAGAAGAGATAGATTCAGACCTTTCCGAAGGATATCAGCGCCATGCGAAATACAAACAGCCTCGGGTCGCCGTGTTCATTTTCTACGTCGTGAACCATTACATCATGTACGTATATATATATATATAAGATTTATTCGGGAGTACAAGGATCAGGTGCAACGTATATAGAATAGGAAGTGCTTGTCATTTCAAAGTAAATTTCTATATTCCGAAATCTAATAAAACCTGAAGAAGGTTGAAGAAGATATTGGCCGAAACGTTGCGATAAAAACCATACGACGACTAGTTACTATTAGTGGGAAAAACCTGCAGTAGTAGTAGTTGTGAGTATACTTAATCTGAAAATTTCTGCGAATATTTTGTATAAAAAGGCTTTATTCTCCCCTTTCCATTGCATTTATAATGTTCTGCTTCGCAATCCTCTCTGAATGGAAGTTGAGAAAGCTTTTATGAAAAATCAGAACAGTTTTTAGAGAAATCGACCAAGAAATCATCAAATTCTATTTGTCGAATCATCGAAGGAATGCATGCGAAAAATCTCGAGGTAACACTCTTGTTTGTAGATTTCTCCAAAGCATTTGATTCTATTCATAGAGGAAAGATAGAACAAGTACTTCGCAGAAACGATTTTCCAAAATAAACTATTACGGCTATAATGATGTTTTGCGAGGACACAAAGGCCATTGTCCACTCACCTGATGGTGACACTGATTACTTTGAAGCTGGAGTTTTGCAAGGAAATAAACTGGTACATTTCTATTCGCAATCTGTCAAGACTATAAACGTCAATAAAACAAATGACAGAAAAAAATTTCACATTAAAAAAAAAAGACAGGAAGCAAACATTATTCCGTGGAAACTATTATTGATGGAGACTGCTCAGATGAACAAGCGCTTTTTGCAAATACACTTGCTGAAACCGAATCCCTGCCGCATAGCCTGGAGCAAATGGCAAGACACATTGATCTCAACGTGAATTCAGATAAGACAGAGTTTATGTGTTTTAATTAAGATGGTGCCATCTCCTCGTTAAATGGGAGCCTCTGAAATAAGTAGACTAGTTCATATACCTCGGTAGTAATATCTCATTGACCGAAAGTGATATAAACATACACATCTGTAAAGCATGGACTGCTGCTGACAGGTCATCGATCATATGGAAATATTATCTTTCTGGTCAAATAGAATTGAAATTCTTCCGTGTCGGTATTATTGTTTGGCTGCACAATTTGAACTTTAACGAAACACTTGGAGAAAAAGCTAATGACGTTCTCTTATGAGCTCTGGCACATGGATACCCAGTATTGATTGACCTGCAGGAACTTAAATAAATCAACTGTGCGGACAGTGGTTATCGTCTAAAGGACCTACTGTTAGAGATGGATAGGGGAAAGAGAGACAAAGGAATCCGTGCTGTCGCCATACCTTGACCATATTTACTAACCCCTCCGCTCGGGCAGGATATGACACAAGGTCAATTTTTAAGCGGAGTTTAACAGGTTTCAATTCAGAGTTTTCCTTCGTCTAGACTAGTTGCCATACCTTGATGATGATGATGATGATGAGTTTGTTCTTTTAGTTTTACAGATTATAGCATATTTAAAGTTTTATTTTCATTTTTTTTGTCTTGATGGTAAATATTTTTGTACGTGTGATTACTTTGTGAAAACTTCGAACTCATATAAAATGTTTACTGACAGATTGAGTAACTTAGAACTTCAGGATTTTCTACTTAGCTCTTCTTTATAATCTTTTCTCTTTCTCTATTTCTTTCTCTCACTTTCTCTTTGTCTCTTTTCAGACGACGTTTAGCATTACCCTAGTTAATTGATATTGTTATCTTACTCTTTCATCATATCTCTGGTTGGACCAACTGACAACCTAGTAAGACGCTGTTCATTATTCATTCTTTCACACACCGTAACCCTTACTCATATTCTCCACCCTGTCTTGTCTTCCTTTTCAATTCTATTAAAAGAGCCGCCGAAAACCAAACGAAGCGTACCGGATGCTGTTTTCTTTCATGCTTCGGACAATCGTCAGAAAATTATTGTTCTAATCACCCGATTCGATTTCCTTCATTTCACAACAAATCTCTGCACATTTACCAATTCTATAATAACTTTGAACTCCATTAGTTGTTTTATTCTCATCCTATTGCCATACCCTTTAGTCTATTTGACCTACTCTTTATTTCAAACTAACTTACATACGCATTCTAAAGAATTTTTTTCTAAATATCTGAGTTGAAGTTGAAGTTGAAGTATCATCAAAGTGTTTTTTGAAATGTTAGAATTTCCTCTCTTTACGACATTCACATTTGATAAATTTCAGCGAACTTTCGAACATAAATCTATAAAAAAAATGTCTTCGCTCCGATATTAACATGAACTTTAATTGCTGCGAATACTCCACTCAACCGTTCAAAAAAAAAGCAACAGAAAAAAGAATTTCTATTCTAATTTATCGTACATTGCCGACATATTTATATACACTAAAGAGATGCTAGGCTTCTGAAATTTCTTACTTGATGCTCCTTCTCTAGGAAACAAATTTACTTTTCATTCACCAATAAATAAATTAATTGAACATTTAAATTACAAAACATAATTTACCAATGTTTAATATAATTAACACGGGAAAAGGATCAGCAAGCCTTAAGTGCAAATTAACATTTAATTCTTGAATTATTTTTAAACAAGAAAGATGGTATTATATAATAGCCGAGGGATTTCGGTTCATGCCTTTGAGTTTAGTTAGGCTGAGAACCTTTCGGCTTAGTTAGGTGCAACATTGAGGCAGGTGTTAACGCGGGTGGATGGAGGTGTCACTCAGATGTCATAATAATCCGAGACGAAACGGAGTGACTGGGTGCGGGTGACGTCACGCACCGGAAGCGCGCGGAGGTTTGTGTGAGAATCTGAAGAAAGTCAGAGAGTCGAGTACTACACGCCAAACGAAGAGGTTCGACTTTTGGAGCTCGGAAACGCCAGGCGAACGGGCGCCCTATGGGGGCCGCACGAGATGAGGGCCAAATGAATAAGACAGCAGAGAAGATTGTGTTCTCCTCCTTACGTCGAAACTTTTAACTCAAAGTTAATAAAAAGGTTTCGTACCTGAACAAGAAGTCGTTACGTGTTTTCGAATTCCGAGATTCCTATGTTCTATCGTTATGAACATTATATGTCCATTTCGCACATAGCGTTAATTGTGAATATGGCACAATGGGTTTGGTGGGCATAGCGGAGATGACCAATATTAATTTGTAGTTTTGTAACGCCGAAAAGGTTTAACGACATCAGAATGACATCATTCGTTCATTTGGATGACCAGAATGTTTTGATCGGATCTTATGTGGCCATCGCTTTCAATAAGACATTCTGCTAAGTGTACGATATCTGTGAAATAGTCAACAGGATCCAGCGATGTTTGTTTTTCTTATAAAAGGATTTATAAATGCCGGAACAGTCGCAGTTCGCGAAAGAGTTAGCAATCGGCAGTTAGACTCCGAGTGAGTTGAAAACTGACCAGTGCATAAGTATATCGACTGTTGTCCATATCGCTATAATGAGGACCTATGACGTCCGGCTGTAAAAAGTGTCACACGTCTCTCACACTTTTGTTATGTGGAGGAAGAAGTTTGGTTAGATTTTCTGTGCTGTGGAGACAGGCGTGCTGTATAATGGTGTCGGTTTTTTATGTGGTGAGAAACTGTGTGCTGTCTGATGGGGTAGGTTTGTTAAATGGTAGAGGTAGGTTTGCTGTGTGATGGAGGTGGGTTTTTCGTTCGGTGGACGTAGATTTGCTGGTGGCATAGGTGGTTTTGCTGTTTGATGAAGGAAGTCTACTGTTTGATAGAGGTGGTTTTTCTATGAGAAAGAGGATGTTTTATTATATAATGGGGGAGGGTTTGCTTAGTGCTAAAGGTGAATTTGTTGTTTGGTGGAGGTAGTTTTGCTGTGTGAAAGAGGTGGGTTTTGTGTACAGTAGAGGTGTATTTTCAATGTGGTGGAGTAGGGTTTACATTCTGGTTGAGACATGCTTGCGGCCTAATTGAAGGGTGCTTATTGTTTGACAGAGCACTTAGGTAAATTCCATTCTACTTTACCTGCCACAATGTAACGTAATGGCCGAGGGATTTCGGTTCATGCCTTTGAGTTTAGTTAGGCTGAGAACCTTTCGGCTCAGCACATGGGTTAGTTAGGTGCAACATTAAGGCAGGTGTTAACGCGGGCACGCGCGGGCGGATGGAGGTGTCACTCAGAGATGTCACAATAATCCGAGACGAAAACGTGTGACGGAGTGCAAGTGACGTCACGCACCGGAGGTGCATAGAGGTTTGTGGAGAATTGAAAGAAAGTTAGGGGAGTTGAAAAATAGACGCCGAACGAAGAGGTTCGACTTTTGGGGCTCGCTGAGGCGAGACGAATTTGCGCGCCATGGGTGCACGAGATAGGGGCCAAATGAATAAGAAGGCATAGCGAGATTGTGTCTCTCCTCCTTATGTCGAAACCTTTAACTCAAAGTTAATAAAAAGGTTTCGTACCTGAACAAGAAGTCGTTACGTGTTTTCGAATTTCGAGATTCCTATGTTCTTTATATGTTCTATCGTTATGAACATTATATGTCTATTTCGCACATGGCGTTAATTGTGGATACGTAACACCAAAATACCATCACAACTCTGATCATGAGCTTAATTTCGTGTTTGGGAGAGAAATGGGAAAAGGAAAGACAAGGTTGGTCGGTTGGGTTTTATGGCATATCAACCTTTGTTTATGCATATAATCAGTTCTATTTCAAACAATTCAGTTAAGCAGTACACAGTTTAATTGTCAAAAATATTTCTATTTCAAACTATTCAGTTTATTCAAACAGTTCTAATTTAGCTATTTCAGTTTAGTATAAGTACATATTTTGTTTACACACAGTTAAATATCAAAACAGTTCTATATATAACAATTCCGTTTAGTGTAAGTACAGTTTCAATGTCAAAAACAGTTCCATTTCAAACAGTTCAGTTTTAGCATAAGCACACAGTTTAAATGTTAGTAGACAGTTTAAATGTCAAAAACATTTCTATTTCAGAGAATTAATTTTTTATTTATTACGGACTTTTTGTCCTCATCTTGGTAGTTTTTGTGTTGTTTCTTCTTCATTACGTTTCGGCCAAATTTCACCTCTGGCCTTCTTCAGGTGATTAACCGCGACTTCGGATAGGAATGCTGAGTCTTGTAACCGTATCCCCAGTAATTACTGCCTTCCATAGTTGTTGTCTATCGCACCGCGTTTTTGACCAAGTAAACCTTTGGCCGGCTTGAAACCGCAATCTTCTGACAATGGAACCTTAAGATTAAGAAGCCTCATCTCAAAATGATTCCAGTTAAAGACAATTTCTATTTCAAGCTTTTCAGTTTAGTCAAACAGTTCTAATCCAAACAATTCAATTTAGTATAAGTATGCAGTTTAGTTCTATTTAACACATAGATAGGGCCCTATCAGGAGCTACCACTCTGGGCTAGAGTGGACCTGAGAACAATGGCAATGAAGGGGTACTCCGCATTCCCCAAAGCCCAAGCATCATTAGAACCTCACCATCCGATTATTTAGTGTCGTATCTCGGACACTCATTGGGGGGCTTACCCCTCTGCAAAAGTGTAGTCAGTGTATTCTACAGCCCCAGCCGACTGGACAAGAAAGACAAGGGAAATAAGTAAAAATTTAGGAAGACCGAAAAGAAAAACGAGAGAAAAAAGTAAGGAAAGAAAGAAAGAAGCAACGAAAGAAAGAGAAAAGAAACAGGTGAAAAACAATTTAAAAAGAAAAAGAAACGTAAAGAAAAGGAAAGAAAGAAAAAGAAAAAGGATGGTAAAAGAAAGAGAAAAGGAAAAAGAGAAAAGAAAAGGAAGAGGAAAATAAATCGAAACAAAAAAGAAAGAGAAAAAAAAAAGTGACAAAGAATCACAAAGAAAAGGAAATTAAAAAAAAAAAATGGCATAAAATGAATTTTTTTCCCTGAAGTGGAACTACTTTTTCCCTGAAGTGAAACTACTTTTTTCACGCAGTGCTCAAATATTGCGTAGGAATTTCTATGAAAATTAATGAGTTAAAACGATCGCCTCAGATGAAAGTAGCTTTAAAGACACTTTTGCGCATGCGCAAATTAGAAATAGCGCTTCAAACACTAACAGTGACATTTGTCTTTTGCGTAAAAGCAATCACATTTTGTATCAAATGCTTGGTAAGTAGTTTCCTCCAGTAAAATACACAAACGAAGGGTTAGCTAATTTTTTTTCTAGGTGACTTACACATGTGGCAATAATGGACTCTCTCAAGGTTAATTAAAAAAGAAAGGAAAGTAATAAGAAAGAAACCGAAAGAAAAAAGTATTCCTTTGGATTTTACTAAAAGTCTGAAGATATTCTGATGTGTTACAAGTTATTATTGCTGGATTGGGAATTTGTAGTAATTGAACAGTTCTTAAAAGATAAAGAAATAACGAAAAATAAATTAATTTTCTCTGTGCAGACTCTCTTGGATCACTAAATGCAATATAGTACGGAAGAAGGCATAAGTATGCCATAGTTGAACTCAGTAAAAATGATAATTGAACTAATTCCCAGAATTTATCAGGAAACACACACTTTAATTAAGATATGGAATAAAGAGATAGAAAGACAGGAGAAAAAATCGGTACTGAATTATGCTATGAACCAAAGAGTTTGTTAAAAATCATGATTATAAATTATCCATCAATCAAAGAAAGAATTTGATAAAGTGAATGAGGTCATACCTAGTCGAAACGTTTACATATTTTTTATAGAAATTACAATTCTGGGTTCGAGACCAGATAAAAGCCAGGATTTTGAATGATGATTTTGGTAGCAGACAGTCTCTACTCATTTTAAATATTTGTGCAACATAATCTCCTTATCCTGATTTGGATCTGTGCGTATCTAGCAAATTAGAAGCAACTATTAAATTGGTTTTCATTATTCTGTTGTGGGATAAGATTGAATGGTCAATATATATATATATATATATATATATATATATATATATATATATATATATATATATATACTTTGATATTGAAGAATATTCAGTAACCGGAATATGTAGATTTAAATTAAGGTAGCATAGATTTAAATTAGGGTAGCATAGAGACAGAGTCAACGGTGCTTGGTAACAGTCAGTTTCTCGATCCTGGTATGATGACCGCATAAGGGAGAAACTTAGTCACTAAGCACAGTTGAATCCGTGTCTCTGCTACCTAACTTAGACCTCTCTCTCTCTCCCTCTCTCTCTCTCTATATATATATATATATATATATGCGTGTGTGTGTATGATTATTTTGTATTAATTCGTCTTAATACTCTCCAGAAAGGTATAAATACCCCCTCTAGCTATAGGTAAAATAGTAAGACAATCTGGGCTCTTTAGCCTTGGTAGGACAACCGGTCTGGGAGATGGACAATGCTGAATTCTAATTCCTACTGACATGAGGTGGGCAAATGTGACAAGGTAAGTTTCATCTCTAACCATATCTTATATATCAGAATGGAGGTGCCCGTGGTGTAGTCGTTACCGTCGTAGGAAATGGACACGGCGACACGAGTTCAAATCCTGGACGAGACTGATTGCATTTCACATAGCACTAATACCCTTGGGGAAGGTATAAATCCAATTATTCTCCTTCCAGCTATGGGTAAGGCAACTAGTCTAGGAGAAGGAAAACTCTGAATTCAAATCTGCTAAACTCCGCTTAAAAATTGACCTTGTGTCATATCCTGCCCGAGCGGAGGGGTTGGTAAATAGTACCATATCTTATATATCTTACGAAACATTTCTGCAGTAATCTGATGGAATACACACACACAATACACATCTATATATATCAATAATATAGTTTGCTATATGGATGAATAAAGAATCTTTAGTATAAGTGATAGAGCATATTTAAACCTGTTAGGATCGGGTGATTACATTGGCGAGAAACTGGAAGTCACCAAGTCCTGTTGACTCTGTGACGATGCTATCTGAACACAGATCTCTGCCTCACTTTCTTTTTTTGTATCTGTTGATCTTTCAGTCTGTCTATATATTTATAGGGTGTTTCCAAAAGGATACAGCCTTATTTCGAACGCATTTAACAGAGAAAATTATTCAGAATATTTCTACTAATGAAATTGTTTCAGCAAACTGAAAACAAGTTGATGTTATTTCAAAAGAAATGTTGAATATAAATAATGGTGCGTTTTCAAAATCCAGAGAGAAATATCAGAGATACTATCATATGGTTGTCATTGGAAACTCCCTTGGTGTTCAACTTTTGCGAATCTGCTATGGAATGACAGTTATTAACAGACTTATTTTTCTAAAAAAATTGATTTATTTCTATTTTTTCCTAAATTTCTGTATTAAAGATTTGTCCTGGGAAACTTCATCGTTTGAAGAAAAAATAATTACGAAGAAAATGTAATAAAATATTTTTAATGATTTTTATAAAGATATTTTTTCCTTCTAGAGTTCTTTTTTGCATAGATTATCTGAAAAGCTGACTTAGTAAGAGAAAGAAAAATGAAGGAAAAAAATGAAGATACATTGGGTGGAATAGATACATTATATGACCATTTTCATTGGTGATCAAATCAATTACAAAAATAAAGAAATAATCACTGATTGTTGTCAGTAAATGGCAACAAACCAGTGAAGTTGATTATTACAATTATTGACATTCGATTATCTTCATGTTCCACTTTTAAAAAGAAATCCAAAAAACGTATATTCTGAAATAAAAACTTTGGTTGCAGACTTTGGTAAAATTTATATCTTAGGATTAGCAAATTTTTAAAAAGCATTTTCTTGATTCTAAATAAAGAAAAGCTTCTTGGAAAATAACATTGTATTTTTGGAGAGAGAATAAATTATCATTATCATCATCATAATCATCATCACTAGTCCCGTAAACTGATTTTTCAAGGGACTACTACTTTCCAGGGCATCTTGGGCAGGAATAGTATAGTAGAGTCCATCCTTCTAAGGATTTACAAGAGGTTTGAAGTCAGAGTTTTCCTTCTCTTAGACCGGTTGACATAGCAAGTTTAAAGAGCATAGGCTACTTTACTATTTACCCATAACTGAAAAGACAATAGTTAGATTCATTCTTTTCTCAATTATATTAGCCTTATTAAACCTCATTCAGACTTGGTTCTAAATCTAAATTAACGTGTGAACAATCATAATCTAAAGATCATTATTAGTAACAGTGAAATCTTCTGATGAAATCATTTTTTTTTATTCCTTGTTAAAATGACCTAAAATTCTAAACGAAAAGAATTATGTTAGAACTGAATGGACATTTTCCCTAATTTTAAAGGTTTTGCTTCTAAAAGTTACAAATATTTGATTTAAAGCAAATGTTAAGGTACTAAAAGTCTGAATTTAGAGAATGCAATAAATTATCAAAACCTAATTTATCTTTTGAGTTTATTTTATCGACTGTGGGCTTCCATAGTTATTCGAATGAATAAAACAAATCAAAGTAAAGTAAGTAAAGCTGGCGACCGTAATCGAGGGTGACCCAAAGGCTCCCTTTTCAATAGCTACTACACCGAAGTATAGTGGAGAGCGCAACTCCTTTCCCTGGATTGCTGCACTTTACCCTTGATACGTACCTTATATTGCTGAGTGTTAAACAAGGAGGTATCAAGTACTATTTTTAAAGTCTTTGGTATGACGTGACCTGGGATTGAAACCAGGTCTTCCGGACCATTGGCAAACACTCTACCCACTAGATAAATGAGCCGGGAAGTAACGTATTATATTCCACTGTTTTTCTACTTTCTTCATACTGTCGAATTCAGATCCATATTTACTTTCATACCGTCCTTTCGGAAAAACAAATACCAAATACATTCTTACACAGCATCTAACATGGATGACTTCAAAACGATCTGTAAATATAAAAACTTACCTATCTCTACAGATTTCTCTAAAAGACGAGCGAATTTTTCTTGTCTCTTAAAAACCCAACATTTTCAAACATCATTCCACGTGCCAAACACATACTTAATACTTTCAAATTAAGAACGCTAAATGCACAAGACGAACTTCTAAATCTGCTAAAGAAAACCCCCAAATCCCCCCCCAAGAAAAGAAAAGGAAAGAAAAAAAAACAAAAACACCTCAAATGTAGTCTAACACGTGCTAAGACGAAACCATAAAAGAAAGTTGACTCCACCTCTCTCTTTCTCTCTCTCTCTCTCTCTCTCTCTCTCTGTCCACCCCACTAGATGACCATGATATAGGAGTGGAACTCTAATATAAATGCTATTAAAATTAGTAATAATTCAATCGCGCATTTGTTTAAATAGTATGCATACGTTGGAAGTGATTCCGTTTCCAGAAGTTTTTTCACAGGGGTCAGTAAATTTATTCTACTAAACTGTTCATTTAAAAATGCACATATTTGATTTAAAATAATTATTTCTTACGTCTCTACTATATTGTGTTCTTATATGAAATGCACTATATTCCTCATTTATGTCGACATATTTAACAGTTAAAAAAAAAAAGAAAAGAAAAAGTATAACGACCCTGGTCGGATGCTTCAGTATACAGGGCAAATAGAACTTTTTCTAAAGCTTAGAAGTCTGATTGCACACTCTCATAGCAGTAAAAAAAAAAAAAAAAAAAAAAGCAACCGAAGTCATCAATCGAATTCTACCTATAAAATAAAAACCTATTAGAGCTGGAATCGGATGATAGGATGAAATATACGCCAAAATTTCTTTGAATCTAAACATACAGCAGTCCTGGACTTTAACTAAGTTAAAACTTAAGGTAAAAAGGCCTTTTTTTCCCCACGTACACATGGGAAGCAGCATGATGTACGTGTGAGTCCTGCGGCTTAACGCTCAGGATTGTCAATTCGATCGGGGAACTACTGCTGCTCATCTATAAGAGTGGCTTCTATAGATGAGAATAAAAACAGCCATCGAAAGATAACCATGACTTGTACTCAAACCACATACATAAACCGTATCGCTCTTCGCGCGGGTAAAAAAGGGGCGCGTCCTGCTGAGGTTGGAGCCCTGGCCTCAGTGTTCGAAAAATCAGCTACAGAGCTCAAACAAAAACTACTAAAATGCAAACAAACAATACAGATAGCGACATTTAACGTTAGAACCCTAAATAGAATAGGTCAACTATCAGAGCTAACTGCATCAGCCGTAGAACATAAGATAGACGTAATTTGCATACAAGAGCACCGATACACAGACACCGAAGGTATCAAATATCACGAAACTGGTAATGGATGGATGCTGGTGACTGTATCGGCATGGAAAAACTCTGTCAATGCATCGGTAGGAGGGGTGGGAATGCTTATAGGACCAAGAGCGTTAAAAACACTGAACAGCATTGAGAAAATACAACCTAGGATGATGGCCGCAACGTTTAATGGCAACCCCAAAGCAACAATTATCTCCTGCTACAGCCCTACCAATGTTAGCGAAGAAAACGAAATGGTCACCTTCTACGAAGATCTATCCTCTCTCGTACGTAGCATTCCGAAACACAACCTGCTAGTCATTGGCGGAGATATGAATGCACAAATCGGGAAAAACAGAAACAACAAATACAGCCTACACAACGCGTCAAACAGGAATGGACAACATCTAATTGATTTCATGATTGAAAATAGATTAACATGCCTCCATACAAACTTTCAAAAAAGGGAGGGGAAACTATGGACCTACACATACGCGAATAAGAGTAAAGCACAGATAGACTACGTCTTTATAAACAGGAAATGGAAAAACAGTGCGATGAATTGCGAGGCATACTCCTCTTTCGAGGGTGTGTCCCCCGATCATCGAATAGTTACGGCCAAAGTACGACTAAGCCTACGAAAAAACGCCACACGAAAAGCGACAACCAAGCACTATGACTGGGCCCTACTCAACAACAGAGATATTAGAATTAAGAAACAGATTCGAAGCACTACAAGAGAAGACAGAAAAAGGTACCCCAAATGACGAATATGAAAATTTTGTAGAAGCACACCTTGAGACGGCAGCAAAGTGTATTCCAACAAAACCTAGAATTAAATATAGAGTCCCTTGGGAAACGTTAGCGGTTAGAGAAAAACGTGCACTTGTGAAAACTGCCTCCAAAAGCTATCGAAAGAACCCAACAAACACAAATGCCCGAAAACTAGAAAAGGCACAATATCAATTAACAGGAATATATCTAAAAGAACAGGCAGAATACATACAAAATCAGATAGATAAAATTAGAGACTCGGTGGAAGATAGACAATCCAGGATAGCCTGGCAAACAATAAACGAAGTAAGTAGAAGGAAGAGCACAGCCAAAGCAAAATTGAAAGCTGAAAGCCAACAAGAAAGAGTAAAACTGTGGGAACAGCCTTTCAAAAATCTACTAGGAAGCCCACCGAAAATAACGGATGAACCGATCACCAGAATTATCAGTAAGCAATTAGACGTTAAACTAGGTCCTTTCACCAAAGAAGAACTCGACTCAGTTCTCAGAAGAATTAAAAATAGGAAAGCTGCAGGGCTAGACGAGATCCCCCCAGAAGTGTGGAAGACTAGACAATTCGACGATATACTGCTCCGGCAATGCAACGCAGTCTATAGACAAAATAGGATAGAAAGATGGACGAAGGGATGCATCCTTCCTTTCCCTAAAAAAGGCGACCTCGGACTAGCCAAGAACTACCGAGGGATAACACTTACATCCATAGCAGCCAAAATCTACCATGCCCTACTACGGAACCGCATAGAACCCCATTTAGACAACATTCTTAGGAAAAACCAAAATGGCTTCCGGAGAAATAGATCCACAACCTCACAAATACTGACCATCCGTAGAATCCTTGAAGGCGTTCGGGCAAAAAACTTTCAGGCGACATTACTATTTGTCGACTTTACCAAGGCCTTCGATTCCATACACAGAGGGAAGATGGAGCAAATCCTACTAGCGTACGGCATACCAAAAGAAACCGTAGCAGCGATAATGATTCTCTACAGAAACACCAAAGTGAAAGTACGTTCACCAGATGGAGACACAGAATACTTCGACATTGTTGCAGGAGTACTACAAGGAGACACACTAGCCCCGTACCTCTTTATCATCTGTCTAGACTATGTCCTTAGGACTTCGATCGACAAAATCAGAGAAAATGGCTTCGAGCTGACTAAGAGAAGAAGCAAGAGGTACCCCGCAAAAACAATCACGGACGCCGACTACGCTGATGACTTGGCATTACTGGCGAATACGCCTAATCAAGCAGAGACACTACTGCATAGTCTGGAACGAGCCGCAGCTGGCATTGGCTCCATGTCAATGCACACAAAACTGAATATATGTGTTACAACCAAACGGGCAACATTGCCACACTAGACGGAGCCTCTTTGAAACTAGTAGACAAATTCACCTACCTAGGTAGTAGCGTCTCATCAACCGAAAAAGACATCGACACACGACTGACGAAGGCATGGACAGCTATCGATAGGCTCTCGATCATATGGAAGTCGGACCTAACCGATAAAATGAAACGCAGTTTCTTCCAGGCAGCGGTTGCGTCGATACTGCTATATGGATGCACCACATGGACGCTAACTAAGCGGCTGGAGAGGAAACTAGACGGAAATTACACAAGAATGTTGAGAGCAGTATTGAACAAGTCCTGGCGACAACACCCCACGAGACACCAACTATACGGACACTTGCCCCCCATCACGAAAACTATACAAGTTAGACGAACCAGACACGTGGGACACTGCTGGAGTAGCAAGGACGAGCTCATAAGCGATGTACTCCTGTGGACCCACACATATGGATGTGCAAAAGCAGGACGACCAGCACGAACCTACATACAGCAACTATGTGAGGACACAGGATGTGACCCTGAAGACCTGCCGGAGGCGATGAATGATAGGGAGAAGTGGCGAGAGAGGGTCAGGGATATCCGTGGTAGCGGCGCGACATGATGATGATGATGATGAAATGCACGTTTATATCTTTTTCGTTGTATACATTTTCTTTGCACCGGTTATCTCTGCAAGCATCCATCACTGTGTGAACAATTCTCATGATATCAAAGTCCCGATGAAGGTCATTAAAACCGATACGTTTAACGTTGGCTTTACATCAAAATAAATTCATCTAATTTGAATTATTCTGTTTTTCTACTTTCTTCATTCCACTAACTGTAACATCTATGCACAATATTGTAAATAATAAATAACACTCGGAATCGATGACGTCGAAGAATCGCTGTAATGATATACTAAGAAGTTTCACCAGGTTTACCGAAAAGAGTAATTCTTTGATAAAGAAATTTAACAAATCACTCAGGCAGGAACAGCAGAAACAGTTCGGATTGTGTGCTTAACGTAATTTTTATCGACGTGGCAAGTCGAATTGGCGAACTTAGTTCAAATCTTGGACGAAGCTGTTTGAGTTTTGCTTCATGCTAATGCCCTAAATCTGCCTTTTCTACCTTCAGCTAGGGTTAAATAGCCTGGGTTCTTTAGCCTTGGTAAGGCAACTAGCCAAGAAGAAGGAAATCTCTGAATACGAATCAGCTTTACTTTGTTTAAAAATAGCCCTTTCGTTACATAATGCCATAGTAGAGAGGTTGGGTATATTCGAACATCAAACCGTTTAACTCACGGTCAAGTCAAGCACTTGTTCTCACTTAATCGCTAAAGCTAAGCGCCGATTAGCCTGTTCTGTACTTATTTGGGTGACCGCTTATTTGGGTGACCACTTAAGCAACAGAAAGAGTAACCTGAGGCCTGTGTATCTTATATAACCAAAGCTGAGTAAATAAAATCAGCAGAAATAGTTTCTAATGATGATTTGCGAACACCACCGAAAAGCTGTGATCAAACCAACAAAATAAAATATTACATCTTATAGATTAAAAAAAAACCAACTAATTAAGAGGAAGTCTCCGCCGTATAGCGGCTTACGTGTTGGACTGTAATGTTACTGTAAGTGTTCATTTTCGGACTGATACTCTTACTGTTGGATATTAACTGGAAGATCTCTTTGACATGCCACAGAAGTTGCGTGGATGGCATAGCAAGAAGTGCACCTGTTTCCTAAAGTAAACTGGACACACGTTGTTATCCAGTGGAAATGCCGCATAAGTTGAGTGGATGGCATAGCAAGAAGTGCACCTGTTTCCTAAAGTAAACAGAACACAGGTTGTTCCCAAGCAGAAATGCCGCATATGTTGCGGAGGTCGCATGCAAGAAAGAGGCGTGATCATCTGCAACGTGTAAGCAGGATGTGTGACCACGAGAATTTCCGTGGACACAGGGAGAATTATATAACCAGCAGAGACACGCGGAGAACAGGGGGACGAGGGAAGACCGACTGAAGGCAACTACTAAATATCACGTCGCATTGGGCTCTGGCCTTGCACCAGACTCCCCAGAGTTGAGAGATATAGAAAAGGCTGAGATGTGGGAGACTTGTGAAAGTAGAGAAAAAAGGAAAAACTAAGATAATTTGATGCATTTAGGTGGCCCTGTACTAGTCTCGCAAAAGCAGAACGAAGAGGAAGTGGTTCACTGAAGATTCGTATCTCACCCCCGTGTGTGCAGCTCAGCCTTTTTAAGCCTCTTCCACTCTACCCATACGTACATTTCTGGTAATAAAAGGAAAAGAAAAGAAACAGGTTATATTCTTATGCATCAGCATAGTTGTATTTCTCTGCTCTACAACATTGGAAAAGGTATGAACCATCTTATCCCCCAGCTATGGATAAAATTGTACCAATACAATTTTTCTACTAGGATGGCTTTGATATTAGATAAACCACGAAGGCTGATATGATATCAAACAAAGAAGCCAAATGAAACCTAATTAATATCAAGGTTATTAACTATTTAACTTTCCTCCAGTTTTATTGAAAAATAAAATAAAAAAATAAGGAAAAATAAAGAGAAATCTTGTTTTTTTAGGTTCTATATTGTTATATCTAATATAAATTTCTATCATCTGAAACGTTTACAGACAGGGGGATATGAATATTCCTCGATTTTCTCAAAAAATGGCAGACATCATTTCCTTATCAATTTCAATAACAGCATGAGCAAAAATTGCAAAAATATCAGGTTTATATATATATATATATATATATATATATATGTGTGTGTGTGTGTGTGTGTGTGTGTGTGTGTAATAAGTCAAATTAAAGCCATAAATTTCTTTCAGGGGATAAAAAAAAGAATGGTCTTTAAGTTTGGCCAAAACGATTAAAAAAAAGAATATTTTTGTTTCTATTGGACGTGAGCAGCTCAGGTTGAAGATTATTCGTCCATAATCTTTAATAAGGAATAGAAAGAATCAATTTCACAAACGACCTTTTTCATTGCGAACAATAATTATTTTCTTGAATAAATTTAGCAATTTTTTCATGGAACTTTGTTTTATTCTGTCTTCAAAAATGCAAAATCATTTTCCGAGAAACGAACTACCATACAAAATATTGTTTTAATGGATTAACTTTCATTTTGAAAATAAAATAAGATGTGGATGGATATGTGATTATTTATGGTTTTCGACGAATCGAAAAAAAATACTATCGATGTATTTTGTTGTTTATAGAAAAGGTTGTGCTTATTGCTAAAGCAATAGGGGTTCGATTTCTAATTTTTGTTTGTTGGTTTATCGGTGTTAAACCTTGTTGAGTTATTCTAATCCCCACAGTGTTTGAATATGACACTAGGTCGGTTTAATGTGAGAGCAAGCCACTCGTGGAGCAGTGTTAAAATTGCCTGATCTCCGCTGGCATTCCCTTTGAATCGCCTCTGGCGCTGCCCAATGAACTCGTCCTTAGACCCCTTTAGACGAGGGTTCAGGTACTGTCTAGAAGCTTTGAGGTATTAAAAGATAAATCCTATTCATGATATCACCGGTTACATAAATAGCAAATTCTCAAATATTCAATTAAATATGTGCTCGATGGTTTCGTGTGTTGAGTGAAATACAATACATGATTTTAAGTACATAGGACCGCCATATTCTAGTTAGCATCTACCTTCTCGGTTAAAAAGTTTTGGTCAAGTTATTTTTAGTCCATTTTAAATCGTGCATTTCTATACATGACTCCATTTTAAAAAGCCAGACTTGTGTCAAATTGCATTTAGAAGAGATGTAAAGGTCCATAAATCTAATGAAAGATTTGAAATATATCTTAAAAAACCCAGAAAAAATCCTTAAAACATTCATATTTTAACTTTCGGTTTTGTTTTGTTTGGTTTTATGGCATATCAACCATTGTAGGTTATTTAATGCAAAATCCACCTTCAAACGTATTAACAGTTCAAATTCAAACAATTCAGTTTAAATGTCAAAAACATTTTTATTTCGAGCTATTCAATTTAGTCAATAAAGTTAAATAGTTCTAAGTATTGCTATGTACGTGATGCATTCAATAAGTTTCCAGACTTTTTTATAGAGGCATTTAAAATTGTTATAGACTCTTGAAAATTCACTATGTTATTGCTATACATCTTATAAAATGACTGACCAATTTTTATGATTTCAGGTTTAAATGAACAGCTACAGCAGCAATTGGAATTCACCCTACTAAAGCCTGATTGTCACAGCTGGTGAATTTCAAAAATGCAATATGGACGTGAGGAGACTTTAGAAGAACGATATGCAATAAAATTCTGTTTTAAACTTGGAAAAATGCCTGAGAAACGTATGGAATGCTTCAGACAGCTTTTGGAGAATCTTGTATCAATCGAGCATCAGTTTTTAAGTGACATAAGAGATTCAAGGAAGACAGGGAGTCTGTGAGGGATGATGAGAGATGTGGGAGGAGTAAGGAAGTCAATACACCAGACTTGATTCGCCAAAGGGTTAGGGTTAGGGTTACAATGTTAAGGTTTTAAGAGAGTTCAGGAAGAGATTCAGTCGGAAGAGACCAGCACTCTTCAGATCGGGTCTTTGGTATTCCCAGCAGGACAATGCACCAGTCCACAACTCCATCCTTGTCACAGACTATTAGACCAATATGGGCATCAAGACAGTTCCTCAGCCTCCCTATAGTCCAGACCTTGCTCCCTGTTACCTTTGGTTATTCCCTAAGCGCAGAGGCTGTCGTTATGAGAACTGAAGAGATGAAAGAGGCTGTGACGAAGGTCATTGACACGCTCACACAAGAGGACTTCCATGGAAATTTCCAGAAGTTGTTGGAACGGTACAACAAGTGCATTTCAACCGGAGGAGATTACTTCGAAGGAGACTAAAGTTTCATGTGTGTACTATCAATAAAAGTGCCCATACGAAAAAAATCTGGAAACTTATTTAATGATCCTCGTATCATTAACAATTCAATTAAACATCAGTCATTTATTTACATATAGTTAAATGTAAAAGCAGTTCTATTCTAAACAATTCAGTTTAGAATAAGTACAGAGTTTAGTTCTATTTGACCTATAAATTGGACCTTATCAGATGCTACCATTCCAGGCCTAAGTGGACCTGGAAACGATGGTAGTAAAAGGTTACTCTGCATTCCCCAAAGCTCTAGAATTACTAGAGCTTCACCATTAGATTGTTTAGTATCATATCCATGGTTGGGGGAGTGTTATCCCTTTGCAGAGAAGCAGTCGGTGCATTCTATAACCCCAGTCGACTGGGCCAAGTTCTATTTCAAGCAATTCAGTTTAGCATAAGTACAGCGTTTAATTCGATTTTACTCATTGATAGGACCCTATCAGGTGCGACCACTTTAAGCCAGAGTAGACTTGGGAGCGATGGCAATGAAGGGGTACTCCGCATTCCCAAAAGCTCCAGTATTACTGGAGCCTCACTATCAGACCGTTTAGTATAATACCTAGGACACGCATTGGGGGAGTCTTACCCCTCTGTAGAGAAGCAGACGGTGTATTCTACAATTTCAGCTGACTTGGACATTGAAATTTCGGTGACGTGAATTGTTTCTTTATGTTTTTGGACACACACACACACACACACACACACACACACACACACACACACACACACACACACACACACACACACACAACAAAAATGAATACTTGGAACTCAGAATATTTATCATTGCTGATACGTTTTCAAAGATTATCAATTTGACAAGCACCTGTATTTAAGTTTTAATGCAATAAAATATATAAAATCAGAAAGACTCACAAAACTAAAATAATTGGTCATATAAATGATTATACTTATTTTTATTTTATTCTAATTGATTTCTAAATAAAATTATTCACGGGATTAATTTTAATACATTTGAGAATAAAACAATAATATTAGAAATCAGTAATTCCGAATAATTAATTTTTAATCAATGAATATTAATTTTATTAATTAAAGCAAAAGGCCGCCCCTTCAAAAAGAAAATAATTTAAATTCTGTGTTGTCGTAGTAGCAATTAACGTACAATTTGTTTTTATATTTTCATTGATAGATTGATTACTTACTTTATTTTTTATACATCAGTTTATTTTTATCGATTAATGAGATAAATATTTGAATGATTAAGAAGGAAACATCTTTACTTGTCTTTAAGATTTGATAACATTTATTTTAAATTATTGGAAATCAAATGCGGCTTAATCAAAAACCTTAACAGTTCTATAGTGATCGAGGTCTACACGATAAATCCGGCTTTATGAGATAAAGAAAAAAAACTATTATTTCTTTTTTTAAATGTCTTCTTTATCATTTGTGTGTGTGTGTGTGTGTGTGTGTGTGTGTGTGTGTGTGAGAGTGAGTGAGTGAGAGAGAGAGAGAGAGAGAGAGAGAGAGAGAGAGAGAGAGAGAGAGAGAGAGTATATTTAAAATCAAATAAAGATATTTATCGTTGCCTCCCAGTCGACAGGATTTGACACAGGGTCTTTTTTTATAGTGGAGATTTTAGGAAAGAGGGAGGTCGGACACAAGCCAACACCAGTACACTGCTGGATGGTGTTAGTCATCGGCCCTTTGGGTACAATATTAGCCAGGTGACTCTGCTGGACATGGATTCACTAAGTGCAATAGGAGTCCATAATCGGAGTCTTCCAGCACGTATAGGTTAAACCAGACCCGAAGGTCTAGTGCTATGCTGTGCTTGTCAATGATTCCTCGCCCTCTGCCCGAAGGTGACCCGGTCGGAGCCGGGGGTCATTTGGCTTCGAATCTATCTTTAACCTTGATACCCCATCCGACACGAATGCTCTATGGCCTAGTTAAAAAAAACAAAACAAACTAGGAAGTATCTAAAGTATTTAAAAACAAATAAAATTGATATTAAACAAAGCAAAAAATGCATATAAAATTAAATCATTACGTTAAACTTATTTGAAATTTAGGTTGTGAGATCGAAGAATAGAACGGCGTAGATACTAGCTGATCCACCACTCCCCGATTTTATAGCTTAATTTTACTAATTTAACAAAATTAGACATTAAGAATAATATTAGAATTATTTCGTTTTGTTAAGAGATTTCTTTTAAGATTTATAGACAGGATTTTTTGCCCAGAATTATTAGAATAAAACTAAAAAAATTAGAAATCAATAAAATCAAACAAATATCTATTAAAATCAATTTTTTAAGATCAATATGCAAATTAGCCTTTACATTCACAGCAATTAGGTTGTATATATAAATATAGTAAGTAAAATTTGCGACAGTAGTCAAGGGCGACCAGAAGGCTCCCTTTTCAATAGCTACTACACTGAGGTGTAGGGGAGGGCGCTACTCCTTTCCCTAGATTGCTCCGCTTTACCCTTGATACGTACCTTATATTGCCGAGTGTTAAGCAAGGCGGTATCAAGTAACATTTTTAAAGTCTTTGGCATGACGTGACCTGGAATTGAACCCAGGTCTTTTTATCTATTTATTTGCTGACACTTAGTTACATAGTTTCAAGTAACTAATAATACATAAACAATTATAGCTTCAAGTTACTATTCTGAACACAAATAATTTACAGTTATATGGTATCAAGAATTCGTATCAAATATGATTGATTTTAAACGATTTGACTCATAGATGAGACCCAAACAGATATTACTACTCTGAGACAAAGACGATCTGAAAAACCAAATTTGTTTGTAAAAACGTAAGATAACAAGGTCTTATTAGCAGAAAATTTGTGAGCAAGTTACATCTTAATTTTAAACGCGTTAAAAAATCAGTTATCAATTTTAATTTAACGTGCTTTACAGTTAGAAAACTAAGATATGAAAAATTTCAATCACCGTTCACTGATGGATACGAAAATTTACCAGTCAATTGAATCTGTTGAACTCTTCGACCAAACGGATTTTTAAACAGATTTATTTGACGCATGGATAAAACCTTAATAGTTACTATTGTAAAATAATTAGGGACTCCGGTTGATTGCGAGTTGTTTCCTTGTGAGGTTTACTGGTTCACCACGAGACGGGGGAAATAAAAGGAACATATATGAAAAGGGAGAAACGAATGGGGAAAGTTAAGACTGGGATAGCAGTGGATCCCCGGATTAAAAATAGAAACGTATCAGCAACGAATTGAGAACGAGTTTTGATTGGGTGGAAAGAACTCAAACGAAAACGCCGTTAGGTGTCCTCGTGGTTTAATGATTAAAGCGATGGACTGCAGAATCGTAGTATGCGAGTCGTACTCCAGTCACGCTATTACGTTCACTTTCGGGCAAATACCCTTGGGAAAGGTATGAACCCCCTTATCCTCCCAGCTATGGGTTAAATAGCACCACTACTGTTCTTGTAGGAGAATAGTTTGGCATTAAATAACCTACAAAGGTTGATATGCCATTAAACAAAGAAACCAAACCAATCAAGCCGTTAGGACAGAGGGATCGGGATAGAAACAGAAAAAGTTTTAGTTGGTTTCGAAACGTGACAATGTAAATACTATAGTCGGAACCCAGACACAAAGCGGTAATGAGGGACCCCCCGCAAACAACCACGTGAGATAACTACAACGGCAAACGGGAAAATTGATAATTCAAGTCTGTGTCTGCTCCCTCTCACCACATGACATTTTATTTGTCTTTGTCTAGCTAACGCAGTCGACTCAGTTGTAAATAAACTTTGGTATTAACGAACCAAGACAGGGGTTTTGTGAGTTCGTCACTTTTTTACACGGTGAGGTTACAACAGGAATCCGACTAACACTTAAGACGTAACGCTTTACGCATAAACCCGTTCGACACGTGGTGGTGCAAATGTCTACGCGTAGTAGTAGTAGCACAAACATCTATTGAGACAGTATCAGTATAAACTTCCATTTGAACACCGTAGCGTTGCAAACTTCTATTTGTACCGAGCAATGTTACAGTCGTCTATTTGGTATGTAACGGTACACTACCACTCCCGGTCAGAGTAGACATGAGAGTAATAGCAACAAAGGGGTACTTCACACTTCCCATATTTCCAGAAGTAGAGCCTTACCATCATATGCAGTTTCTTTTCCCACCTAGGACACCCATTCTTTTTAGTGGAGGTCTTAACTCTATGCGAGAAATATATTCAGTATTTTTCTATGTAATTTTTTGATTTGATGAGTAATTTGTGGTGTGATTATCTCTTAGGCAAAATTAGACGTTCGACCGCTTTAAGTCACAATTCTAGTACAGTCTTATTTTATTCTAATACTGAATATACATAAAATTGATTTGTAAATGTACCGTCATATTTGACTGCGGCAAACCTGGCGTGTTTAAAGAGGTGTATGTGTGTATGTATGTGCGCACGAGTTTTCTGTTGACAGAGGGACAAAGAGATGCATCCTCCCCTTCCGCAAGAAGGCCGACCTCGGATTAGCCAAGAACTACCGAAGTATAACCCTCATATCCATAGCGGCTAAGATATACAATCCTCTATTACGCAACCGCATAGAACCCAAAATTGAGAACATTCTTAGGAAGAACCAAAATGGCTTTCGGAGATATCGATTCACGACGTCACAAATCTTGACTATCCGTCGTGTTCTTGAAGGTGTACGTGCAAAAAACCTCGAGGCAACAATAGTATTTATCGACTTCGCCAAGGCCTTTGACTCCATACACAGAAAGAAGATGAAGCAAATACTACTCGCCTACGGCCTACCTAAAAAAAAACTGTCGCAGCCATAATGATGCTATATAGAAACACAAAAAAGTCCGCTCTCCGGATGGAGACAGACTACTTCGAAATTTTAACAGGTGTGCTGCAAGGAGACACATTAGCTCCATACCTGTTTATCATCTACCTAGACTACGTGTTTAGAAAGTCTATTTATAAAATGAAAGACAAAGGTTTCAAACTGACAAAGGAAAGAAGCAAAAGATACCCTGCTCAAACAATTAGGGACACGGACTACGCCGATGGCATAACGCTTCTTGCAAATACACCCGCCCAAGCAGAAAATCTGCTGCATAGTCTGGAACGAGCAGCTGCAGACATAGGCCTCCAGGTCAACACAGACAAGATGGAATACGTGAGCTTTAATCAAAGAGGCGACATCTCCACACAAATCGGTGGTTCATTGAAACTAGTAGACAAGTTCACCTACCTAGGAAGCAGAGTCTCATCAACCGAGAAAGACATCAACACGCGACTAGCAAAGGCATTGACAGCTAACGATAGACTATCGGTCATATGGAAGTCCGACTTGACCAATAAAATAAAACATAGTTTTTTTCCAAGCAGCGGTCGTGTCGATACTGCTATATGGATGCACTACACGGATGCTAACTAAATGTATGGAGAAAAAGCTAGACGGTAATTACACAAGAATGCTGCAAGCAATATTGAACAAGTCCTGGAGGCAGCACCCCACAAAGCAACAGCTGTACGGCCTCTTACCACCCATCACGAAAACTATCCAAGTTAGACCAACCAGACATACGGGACACTGCTGTAGAAGTAGGGACGAACTCATAAGTGACATACTCTTGTGGACCCCTTCCCATGGACGAGCGAAGGCAGGACGACCAGCTAGAACCTACATACAAAAGCTGTGTCGATACAGGATGTAGCCTTGAAAACCTACCAGGAGTGATGGACGATAGAGAAGGGTAGAGGGAGAGGGCCAGGGAGGTCCGTGCTGGCGGCACGACATGATGATGATGATGATGATGCATTTGCTAGCATTTTTTCCTAGAAGACCGAAATGCGTACTCACTAGTTGTCTTTCTTAGCAGGGTTTTCCATTTAGTGTGATAGGCTATAGATACGTATTTGAAATGTTTATCTCTTATTGGTTTAAAATGTTTCCCACGCTTTTCTGATTGATTGAATTTTTTAACATGTTATTTTAGGAGAGATCTTTAGAAAGCCGCTCAAACCTAGTTTAATAGTAAATAAATTCTGTAGAGTTTTTTGTGTTTATTTCAGGACTGACAGTGCAGCCTTCGAGTGTTAGAAATTCAGTCAATTTTAAATTAATTTTACAGAACAAATTCAACAGTAGCCAGTCTCATCAATCAGATATTCAGTACAATAAAATTATGTCTATTATTGTTTGAAAAATCATTGGCTGAAGTGTATCTCTCTTGAATTATGGCGCTCGAGGTAAATGCATTCAAATGAAATTAACCGAAGAAAAGTTCAGAAAACTTCAATGGAATTTCAAGAATAATGTGAGATACACTGTGGAATAAAACCAAAGAAATGAGACAAGGAATGCAAACACCTCTTTCTTTCTTTCTTTCTTTCTTTTAGTCATTATGTTTTTCATTACTTTATTGTTCTTTCTTTCTTTCTTTTAGTCATTATTATGTTTTTCATTACTTTATTGTTCTTTCTTTCTTTCTTTCTTTCTTTCTTTCTTTCTTTTAGTCATTATTATGTTTTTCATTACTTTATTGTTCTTTCTTTCTTTCTTTCTTTCTTTCTTTCTTTCTTTCTTTTAGTCATTATTATGTTTTTCATTACTTTATTGTTCTTTCTTTCTTTCTTTCTTTCTTTCTTTCTTTCTTTCTTTCTTTTAGTCATTATTATGTTTTTCATTACTTTATTGTTCTTTCTTTCTTTCTTTCGTTCTTTCTTTCTTTTAGTCATTATTATGTTTTTCATTACTTTATTGTTCTTTCTTTCTTTCTTTCTTTCTTTCTTTCTTTCTTTCTTTCTTTCTTTTAGTCATTATTATGTTTTTCATTACTTTATTGTTCTTTCTTTCTTTCTTTCTTTCTTTCTTTCTTTTAGTCATTATTATGTTTTTCATTACTTTATTGTTCTTTCTTTCTTTCTTTCGTTCTTTCTTTCTTTTAGTCATTATTATGTTTTTCATTACTTTATTGTTCTTTCTTTCTTTCTTTCTTTCTTTCTTTCTTTCTTTCTTTTAGTCATTATTATGTTTTTCATTACTGTATTGTTCTTTTTTTCTTTCTTTCTTTCTTTTAGTCATTATTATGTTTTTCATTACTTTATTGATCTTTCTTTGTTTCTTTCTTTCTTTCTTTCTAAAGTCCATTAATAAAAAGAAAAGTATTTTTTTAGTTTTGTCTCTGGCTCGTATTCCAAATTTAAAGAGAATTATTTCGTATATTTTTCCCTTTATATATATATATATATATGTGTGTGTGTGTGTGTGTGTGTGTGTGTGTGTGTGTGTGTTTGTGTGTTTGTTTATTTATATGTTATTTTATTTTATTTTGATTTATTTAACGGTAAATCAATCCCTGGTAGGTTATTTAATGCCAAAATTTGATTCGTTTGTCCATATTTGATTATAATTATGACTATATTGTCAACGTTCCATTGTAATCAATTTTTTCATTGCACTTTTATATATCCGTAATGATTATTTATTTTCAATATGGTATTAAGTATTCCTAACTAATACTAATGATATTCAAACAGATTTATTTGATCCATAGATGGGACCCTAAAACGCACACTCCTGGTCAGATTTGACCTGGTAGATACTTTTCACTCCCCATAACACTGGAAATGGGGCCTCATTAATAGGTGTACTTTATTGTCATGCCTAGGATATCCATTTTTTAGGGGTCTTACCTCTCTGTAGAGTATGAAGTTGCCGATTGGGCAAGTGTGCGTGTGTGTTTAATAGTTCGAAAATAATGACTCCTATATATTTGCAGGTAAACTTTAACAAATCCAAATAGCACACTAACACTGCTGGATAGATAACGTTTTCGGCTTGAAAAAGTAATTTTGTCATACAGTCACAACCAGCATTAGGACTGGGCATGAACTTGAAGCCCGGAGCATGGAGAGCAGCACTGCGCATAAACACGAACCCGGAATATAAATCTGGAGAGTGAACCGAGCACAAAGACTGAGTATCGAGAATCAGCACTGAACATTATGTATGAGAACGAGAACGAGCCCAGCCTGACTGTTAGCTGTCAGTCTGTCCCCTTTGCGACCAAAAATATGGGGAAGTGGGAATATACAACCAACGCAAGTCAACATCCCGACACAAATCAACGATGCTACTACTATGGGATTTTCACTACCATTGAACAAAAACAGCCAGCATTCTACGCTTGCAATTCGAACATTTCTTTTCCACGTCCTGTAGGTATGATTCCGACTAGTTGTGGTGATACGGTCCTGGTAAGTGTCTCGAGGCTGATGATATCTTTGTGGCTCAGAAGCTCTTGATAAACTAGCATTTCTGTTTTCGTCTGGGCATCTGTGGGACCCACCAGACACAAATTTTGACAGCATTGTCTTCAAAGAGTTAAAGATAATATTTAATCCCAAACATAATTCCTTTGTAGTAATCCACCGTTTCGCAAAGATGAGTAGATCAAGGCGCTTTTCATTTTTATCGGTTGACAAGACCGATCGGAACGTGGCTAGTCACTTACAAAATTGTCGTAACCGCTGAAACGCATTACCCATCGTCTAACTGTGATCATATGCAGATGTTTGTTTCCGTAATTGTTTATCAAGGATTTTTAAATGGTGTCATTTTTTCAGAATGGAGGAATTTAGTGACACACTTATGCTTCCTACCCACTTTCAACTCAAAAACTATTTCGTTTGACGTTTCCTCTGTTGCTATCCGTAACCTGGAAAAAATCATTATGAGTTAGTGCCACCAAGATTCATCCTCTACAACTATACCACCAGCATTCACCTCTGACATTGCGAGATCGCATTCTTTTAGAGACGACCTAATACATACATACATACATACATACATATAAGTATGTTATTGCTATACATCTTATGAGATGACTGACCAATATTTATGATTTCAGGTTTAAATGAACAGCTACAGGAGCAATTGGAATACACCCTACTTACTAAAGCCTGATTGTCACAGCTGGTGAATTTCAAAAATGCAATATGGAATGTGAGGACACTTTAGAAGAACGATATGCAATAAAATTCTTTTTTAAACTTAGGAAAAATGCCATAGAAACGTATGGAATGCTTCAGACTGCTTTTGGACAATCTTGAATCAATCGAGCATCAGTTTGTGAGTGGCATAAGAGATTCAAGGAAGCCAGGAAGTTTGTGAGGGGTGACGAGAGGTGTGGGAGGAGTAAGGAAATCAATACACCAGAGTTGATTGGCCAAAGGGTTAGGGCTAGGGTTAGGGTTACTATGTTGAGGTTTTAAGGGAGTTCGGGAAGGGATTCCGTCGGAAGAAGCCAGCAGTCTTCAAATCGGGTCAGTGGCATTTCCACCAGGTCAATGCACCAATCCACAACTCCATCCTTGTCACAGACTATTAGACCAAGATGGGTATCCAGACACTTCCTCACCTTCCCTATTGTCCAGACCTTATAACTTTTGGTCATTCCCTAAGCTCAAAGGCTGTCATTATGAGACAATTGAGGAGATGAAAAAGGCTGTGACGAAGGTCATTGACACGCTCAGACAAGAGGACTTCCATGGGGCCTTCCGGAAGTTATTGGAACGATACAAGTGCATTGCAGCCGGAGGAGATTACTTCGAAGGGGACTAGAGTTTTATGTGTGTACTATCAATAAAAGTGCCCATACGAAAAAAGTCTGGAAACTTATTTTAATGATCCTCGCATATATATATATATATATATATATATATATATATATATATATAGCTTAGAATGACTAAATAGAAGAAATATTGCTAGGAAGATTGTATTGCGTCCATCTTTCATGTATTTAATTACTTACCCCTCTGATATAATCAGAATTTAGCATAACGTCACAAGGTCACCAGGTCATTCTAAAAAATTATTTGTTTTTGGGAAATGTCTCATTTTAGTTCAATTTTTTCCTAAATTTCTGTATTAAAGACTTGTTCTGGGAAAATTCATCGTTTGAAGAAAAAATAATTACGAAGAAAATGTAATAAAATATTTTTAATGATTTTCGATAAAGACATTTTTTTTCCTTCTGGAGTTCTTCTTTCTTGCATAGATTATCTGAAAAGCTGACTTAGCAAGAGAAAGAAAAATGAAGGAAAAAAATGAAGATATATTGGGTGGAATAGATACATTATATGACCATTTTCATTGGTGATCAAATCAATTACAAAAAATAAAGAAATAATCACTGATTGTTGTCAGTAAATGGCAACAAACCAGTGAAGTTGATTATTACAATTATTGACATTCGATTATCTTCATGTTCCACTTTTAAAAAGAAATCCCAAAAACGTATATTTTGAAATAAAAACTTTGGTTGCAGACTTTGGTAAAATTTATATCTTAGGATTAGCAAATTTTTAAAAAGCATTTTCTTGATTCTAAATAAAGAAAAGCTTCTTGGGAAAATAACATTGTATTTTTGGAGAGAGAATAAATTATCATTATCATCATCATAATCATCATCACTAGTCCCGTAGACTGATTTTTCAAGGGACTACTACTTTCCAGGGCATCTTGGGTAGGAATAGTATAGTAGAGTCCATCCTTCTAAGGATTTACAAGAGGTTTGAAGTCAGAGTTTTCCTTCTCTTAGACCGGTTGACATCGCAAGTTTAAAGAGCATAGGCTATTCTATTATTTATCCATATTTAGACGGAGAATAGTTGGATTAATACCTTTATCAAGGGTATTAGCACGATGTGAAGTCCAAACAGCCTAATCCATGATTTGTCTCTGGTCACGGATTCCATTTCCTACGACGATAACTTTTAAGCTACGAGCCCCACCCGCGTAAACATCCCTTCACAGAGAGTGATGATGTAACACCAGGTCAATTTTTTGGTGGAGTAAAGCTAGTTTGAATTCATAATTTTCGTTCTCCTTGACTGGTTGTTTAACCAAGGTTAAACAACTCAATCTGCCCAACTATTTACCCATATCTGGGGCAGAAAAGATTTTTCCCTAAGGATATAATCCCGAAGACAGGAAGCTTTGAGTAGGATTTGAACTCAGTTTGGTGATTCTATTCCCTATGACGATAACCGTTACGTTTTTAGGAAATGCCATCTTTAAAATCATCTAAAATTTAGGGTTTTTACTTTGGTTTGTGTATCAACGACGGGCACTTATGGGGAATATTCTCATTGAATGTGACCAAATGAAGCTTGTTTTTCAACATACTTTCCTTGTTATCCACACACCTTTTTGATCGGTGTTGCAGAGCTAGGATTCCATTGGTCAAAACTGTCATGAACAGCAGGTATGAAGTCGTAAACTTTATAGCTCATCGTCGTACAGGCGTCATATTTATCAAAGTAATTTGCGTATAGCACAAAACCAAATGCTGAGCATTGGAGCAGTTCGAAGATTTGTCTTAATCTGTTCCCTCTAAAAGTACGTATGCACGCACACACACATCACGCAATATTGGAGACATTACGTGAAAAAGCCAATCTAATAATTTCTACATTAATCTGTCAGCCAGGATTTTCTCTTTCATGACTTAACTTCTCTATGTGACAAAATTCTGGCAGGACTAAAACAGATGTTGTTTGATTAGAAATTTCAGATGTCAGACCGGCAAATCTGGAGGTGTGCTTGGTAGATGGGATTTCTTTATAAGGGACAAATATTAATTTTTAATGACGTGCGGTCTTTTCTCTGCTTGATAGTGAGGTGGGCTGGGGAAACGTGAGCTGCATATTCATCCATTGGAGTTAATAAATTTGAGCTCATATCACCAGGGGGATTTTGTAGTCCCTGTAAAAATAAATATCAGCAATTTTAACTCAGTTTTTACTGCAACAATGAAGTTGTCCTGAAAAATGTTGTATGTGTAGTCCATCTTTCAACGACCAGATGACATTACTGTGGCATTCTTTATTTAGTGGATTAACAACTTTGTTGAATGTGGTTCATCATTCACATTGTTATCACCACAGGTAAAATTTATTACCCTTCGGCTAATCTTATTCATAGCTACGCTTTGGTTACGGTAAACGTTCAGCATATTTCAATAAATAACAATAAATGTATTTTCTGAGCATTAAAGAATCCAAACTTGTTTTCGATTTCTTGCCAGCCGCCATCCTAGCTGATATCTATAACAAGGTAAAATAAATTCTTTTTCTCGGGGACGTTCTTACCACTAACATCAATAAAAAAAAGGGCGCATTGTGATTTAAGGAGTTTAAAGGCATGCCAATCGGTCTAGGGTTAGTCTATGCTTAGAGGTTAGGGATTCACGTTTGTTGTACATTTACATTAACATTTTTTGAGTAGCTGTTTTTTAAAGAGATTTTTGCATATATTTATATGATATAAATTATTCCTGTTTAATTCAAATAATTTGCCTACATTTATATGATTTCAAGTATTTAATAATCATTTATGGAAGCATTGTAATATGCTTTCAGATAACTAATACTAATAATCCTTAGTAATATACTTTCAAGTATTTCTATCTAATATCTATAATTTTCAAACAGATTAATTTAATCCTTTGATTGGATACTATCAAGTGTACACTGTTGTCAAATCATCACTTGTCTGATGTGCTTTTTCTGTCAACCTCTTCATTTAACTTTGATATGACACCTTTTTGGATTACAAAAAACATCAAATGTCGCAGTAAATTACTGATTTGTAAATCTAGCTGTTTTTGTTTTGTTCTTTTTAAATCGCAGTCCTGTGCCCTCTTGATGAATGCTTTGGGGTCCTGGGGTTGCAAAGGTTCAGGACTCTCCATGCTGAAAGAACTAATATTTAGAAGTTTAATATTATTTATAAAAGAAGAGGTGAAAACTTTATTTTCATGATATAATGCGAGAGAAAAGGAACTGAAAAATAGGATCATTTTCTTTACATATTCCTCTTTCCTACTATCTCTCCGATATTTTGTCCCGGGCAATGCCTGGTAACTTTTAATAGTTTCAATTATCAGATGTAAAACTGTAGCTCATTCAGAAGAAAAATAACCAAAATATGTGAACATAAGCTTAAGATATTTAAATTCTTTCATTTATTCTTCCAATATATTCAACGTTTTAATTTTTAAAAATATTTCCTTTTAGGCTCATTGTGTACTTATGTTAAATAATCCTTAAATAATTTGTGGAAGATTTTTATCTCAATCTATATTGTTACCCAACATATTTTGTGTAATTTTACAACTAAATATTTTGAAAACTTATTTAAACTGTCATTTAGATTATTCGGACTACTGTCTTCATCTTTATTGTTATTTTCACAACGTTTCAGCCAAAGCGTCCTTCGGCCTTCTTCAGGTGTTTCTTCTAGAAGTCAGGAGCCTACATGGAACTTCGAACTGAATCGTCCATATAATAAAGAAAGGAATTGTTCGTTGTCTACAACATGGAACAACAAAAGCCATTAGTAGTGACACCGATGCATATCAAGACGAATTGATGAATAACTTAAGGGACAAACATTTTCACAACAACTATACAGAGAGCATAACATCGGCCCCATAAAAATCTGGATCGAACGAAAACTCACCACTGTCACTCTGCCCAATGTCAAAGGCCTTGCTGAAAGAATTCAAACGATAAGTAGTCCATGTAATATCAGGTCAATATTCAGGAGTGGCTTGACTCTTCAGAAATATCTCTTCCGAGTCAAGACTGCAAAAGAATACAACATGACCAAGAGCTATATGTACTCCATCCCTTGCAGTTGTGGTAAAGTAGACAAAGGTAAGATATGCCGCTCACTAAAAGAAGAATATCGAAAAGCCGTGGTACGAGGTAAAATTGATAAGTCGGGCATGGTTGACCATATATAGAAAGAAAAGTGAAACCATCTGCTCTAATGGGATGAAGTCAAAATTATAGATAGGGAAGAACGTTGGAGAATTAGAAGCTACTCATATGTTGGGCTACATTGACTTGTTGAGTAGATTATATCTAGAGATGATTTGGTATCGGAACCATTAATCAAAAACGCGAGATAAAAATTGCAAGATGAGCTGAGGTAGAAAATAGTAAGTAAAGTTGGCGACCTTATTCGAGGGTGACCCGAAGGCTCCCTTTTCAATAGCTACTACACCAAGGTGTAGGGGAGGGCACTACTCCACTCGCTGGATTGCTCCACTTTACTCTTTACCCTGATAGTTTATTTGATCCCTATCTTATAATGCTGAGTATTGAGCAAGGCCGCCCCAAGCACCATTTTTTGAGTCTTTGGTATGACTCGACCTGAGATTGAACGCAGGTCTCCCGGAACATTGGCGAACACTCTACTCATTTGGCCAATGGCCCGGTAGAAAATAGTACATAAAAGTAATTAGTAGTAATTCATAGTAATTCATGGTGATAAAAACATTAGACTTATATTCCAAAAATTCATTCTTAATTGTTCAGGAGGACACGTAGCATATGAGATAGGGGCGTTTGGTTTATAAACTTCCAACAGAAATCATCTGGAGGTTGTAGATTCAATCTTGGCTACTGGTAAAAATAACATGGAATACTTACAATAGCTTTGTAGCACTATATGGGTAGCTCGCCAAAGCAGACGATTCCTTTGTCTGTTTTGGCGCGAAACCAGACAAAGGATTCTTGGACCTGAAATCTCGCCGTATCCGGAAGTGTTAAGGGGACGGAATGAGAGTTGGCTGGAAAAAGGGGCTGAGGCAGATGGCGACTGGACGGCAGGGCGACTGGACAGCAGAGAGTTGGCGAGGAACCACGGACAGGGGCAGTCAACACCGGACTCCGGAGACCAGTGGCAGACAAGATGGGGTCCAGTGAAGAAAATCGACTCAAGATGTCTGCATTCGAGTTGCTTGTGGAATTTTCGCTAGTAACTCACGCTAGCGATAGTCCGCACATGCATGTAGTGTTGCAATACCTCCTTTTTGCTCTTGGTTAACCCCAAGCTTTGTTCGTGTTTGTTCGTTTGTCCTTCTATTTTCTCCGTTCCCTCGATCGTATTCTTGTGTAGGTAAAGAAATGTGCGT
The DNA here is from genome assembly GCA_963585895.1 of Sepioteuthis lessoniana. Lineage (NCBI taxonomy): Eukaryota > Metazoa > Mollusca > Cephalopoda > Myopsida > Loliginidae > Sepioteuthis > Sepioteuthis lessoniana. Next base: position 85,427,438 of record OY757911.1, read on the forward strand.
TACCCCCTCGAACCACTAGTTGATCACCGGCCGGCCAAGAAGAAAAGGTTCGAGAAGAGGATGAATGCGTGTGGGGGTGAGGGCGTAACGTTACAGCTTAACGCTTGTACTCCCAGTTATGATTAACGGGATTAGAACAACCTCCGTGGATTAAATAGATAATTATGTTCGAAGTTCTGTGTAGGTTCCCGAGTTCGACAAGAAACAGTTGAAGAAGACAGAAGGACGCATTGGCCGAAACGTTGTGAATATGACAACAAAAGTCCGAATATTCTAAATGATAAAAATTCTCAAGCTTCACCTAAAAATTTAGGACAAATTATTTAAGCTGATAGTTTATTTGAAATTAACATTAACGATATGTTTGTAGCAATGCATCTCTCATATTTATTTCAGCTGAGTATAATGTAACCACCAAACATTTTTCTTTATTTAAAGCGCGCTTAATGTTACGGTTATCGTCGTGGGAAATGGAATCGGCGACTCGAGTTCAAATCCGGAACGCATCGGCCGAAATGTTGTGAATATAACAATAAGTTGGTGACCGTAGTCGAGGGTAACCCAAAGGCTCCCTTTTCGATAGCTTCTACACCAAGGTGTAGGAGATGGCGCTACTCCTTTCCCTGGATTGCGCCATTTTACCCTTGATACGTACCTTATAATGCTGAGTGTTAAGCAAGAGAGCATCAAGTACCATTTTTTGAGTCTTTGGTATGACTCGACCTGGGATTGAACCCAGATCTCCAGGGCCATTGGCGAACACTCTTACCATTATGCCAATAATCTGAATTATCTAAATGATAAAAATGAAATAAGTCGAAAAATTCGGACATCCGTTGTAATCTATTTGTATGAAACAATCAAACAAAAACCCGTTGAGAAGAGGAAGATTATAAGAGCAAAATGAATAAACACAGCCCCAGCTCTGATTCGAAATTTGTTCTCCAATTCCACATATCTATTCTATTACCTTGGCACTTCGAAAGTTCCTAACTAATATCACCAATAACTATTTGACGCCTTCAATAAAAATCGTTTTTAATAAACGTAGTTTACTCTCGTGATGCTTGAGTCCTGGAAATAAGCCATGGGATCTTGTCGGGCATAAATACACACTCAACTGACATGTAAGAACGAAAATACTGTCGGCGATTGTCGACACTCACAAAACCTATAAATCGTACGAAATCCGAGCCAAGCGTTTCCATTTATCGGTAATAAATACGATTAGTTTGTTCTGGCACAAGGCCATATTCATTTATATGTGTTTATCATTCTTTCCTTAGTCTGGCACAAGGCCAGTAGTTTACATTTGTAGTCATTTGTCTAGTCTGATACAAGACTAAAAGTTTTCATTTACCGACCTGAAGTGGAAATTTTAAGGGTGATCCTGGAAAACACTTGAGAGTCTAAAAGGAGAATATCAGAATGCCAAGTGGCAAACAAATATCCAATATTATCAACTGATTTTATAATTTCGCAAGAGTTGACAGCGGAAATTCATGAACGTATCGAAGTCATAGTATCGACCATATCAATTGCCTTTTCAAGTAGGGAGAAACCTGTTATCATTCAATGTGACAGTCAGGTGGAAAAATCAAATAAAAATGTCATTCAACTTTGCCGCGTATGACAAATGAATAAATCACACAAATCTAATCCAAACTTTTAAAAATGAGAAAACTGCATCAAGTTTAAGTGATAAAATTCGAACGGCTTAACTACCGGATGCAGGGATATCAAATTTATCCCAACATGAGACTGATTTATAATTGATTGATTTTTGTGCCATATCAAACCATATAGAGTTATTTCATGCTTTGAAATTAGGTAATCACGTTCATTGTTCGTTCATATTTACATTTTTTGTTGATGTTTCTTAAGATTTTCTTTTTCACGCGGCCCAATCAATTACGAACAAATTGCGAACAGATCTATTTAACTAACAGATTGAACAATAAATTCTATCACTGGAGGTCAAAGAAGACATGTAAGTATATGGCAATAAAGACGTACTACACACTCCACAGATCTTCAGTAGAGGAGCCACGATATCTGATGCAGTTTAATGTCATACGCAAGACATCGATTTTTGTGGGTGTATGCAGAGGATAAAGTAGCGATATTCTAAACCTTACCGACGGGACTAACTAAAACGCAGGAAGCAAAATGATACTTAAAACTACAATACAAAGCTAATCTCATTGAAGACATGTATTGCGAATATTGAGACACAATGGACCTTTGGGCTTGTTGTGTATACAGTGAGACATATGTGTGTATATGTAGGTATATATGCATATCACGTTAGACATATGAGTTGGAGTGGGGACATGCGTTTGTGCAGATAAGTATGATTGCGATTTAACCATAGGTATGTTTATATGTTAGTATATATGTATATATCTATATCTATATATGTATCTCTCTCTCTCTCTCTATATATATATATATATATATATACATATATTATATATATATATGTATATATGTATATATCTATATATATGTGGGTGTATATATGTCTATATCAATATAGGAGCCTGGATATATCTGCGTTGCCATGTTGAGTGTGTGGTCGTATTGTTATATTCTCATGTGCCGTATCATAACGACACAATAATTAAACAGACGCATGAAGACTTTTTAAACAAAATATATACCTCTCCCTTTATTGCAAGGGTTCGAAAAGGGTTGTGTAGGGTTCTACTGTGAGAGGGAGCTGGAGATCGAACATAACTGAAATATTTTGACCTCCATTCTTTTGGCCGTCAACGTTGTGTCTTTCTCGTTTTCCAGGGTTGCTCAACCAGAAGTCAAGAGGCCCACTCTGCTGGGTGATGGCTTTCTTTACTGCATCTTATCAGCATCTTCTCTGGACCTCAACTCATCAGGGCCCCAAGCCCATTCGGCCTGGTGTGGCTTTCCCTACCACATCTCCTCTCCAACTAGCAGCAACTCAACTGGCACTTGACTTCCGTCTTGACTGCGTTATATAATAGTTCAACGCCCACTCGATCTTTGAAATCGAATGTTTAATCGTCATCGAGCGGAAATAACTGTCATGCAGTTCACAGGTCACTCTCTTCCGGTGCATCAGTCTATGAGTGTACCATGGAAATTTTTTAGCTCGTCCCATTTCATCAGCCAATTTCCGCCCACGCAATTTCCTCTCATAACTGCCATTGGAATGTGTCACCTCCTTCCGGTCCATCACCTTGGAATGGCATTTTTGGCCGGGTCAAAAGGTCAAAATATAACAGTATGTATTTTGTGCGTGAACCACTCATCCACCACTCTCAGTCGCAGTGGAGCCGTGACTTCAAAACTTCAATTTTGTTCTCACCTTTTAGGATGTCTTGGAGACATAAAGTGTGGTGATATTTTATGTTCAGTTTATGAGTTGCCTAAGGCCCGGAAGAAGGAAATATTCACTTCTGCAGATAAAGTGCAGTTAGTCTGCTTGGGAGAATCTGACGGGGAAAGACATGGAAAGTCACGCCAAGCCCGAAAACCTTGTTGTCGGTTTTGTTTAGTTAATACATTTTGCTAGCCGTCTACTTAGCAAAAGTGAGAATTCCATAGACAACATTATTTTGCAAAGTATCACATTCTACAGACGAAGACGCATGAGCTGCGGACGGATATTTCCACAATATCTTTGGCAGAGATTTTTCGCTAAATTGCATCAACATCTTATTTATACAAAACAGTGTATCAATGTCCATAAAATCCTTTTGTCCGGAATGAAAAGGTTGAAAATAAATACTGGGACAATGGGGATTCCCGATCGAAACTGTTCCATAAATTGTCGGGTTGAATCAACCATTTTGCAAATAAAAATGCATAAAATTTTCAGAGTGATCGTGATGTGAGAATGTTTTCGGATTTTTTTCTTATTATGTTAATATTTTGACCAAATAACTCGTTTCTTCGGCCGTATTAGCTTGTGTGATTGTCCGTACTTATAATTCCGGATTTTATAATGTATCAGCTTTTCTGTCAAGATTAATATCAACAAAAATATTCCACTAAATCAGATATGCATAAACAGTCAGGATAACAAAAACTTATTCCCAGCTTTCTCTAATTCTAATGTACTTTTAAATCATAATATGTTATTAACAATATTTTACTTCACATGCATAATAAGATTTTTAGAATCATTAATTCTTGTTCTGTCGGAGGGGTTTAGAATATTCTGACTGTATCCTCTCCAGAATGGTAAGACCTCCAAAAAGAAGTTCCACTTATGAAGATCTAGGGATGGTGAAGTACCTCTCCGTTGCCATTACTCATAGGTCCACTCTAACTCGGAGTGGTAGTACTTATTAGGGGTATATCAATGGGTCAATTATATATTTGTTAGGAATCCCATCTAGGGGTCAAGTTGATCTGTTTGAAAATTATTCGTATTCAATAGGATCGAATGAAAAAAAAAACTCTTGATAAACTACAAAAAAAATGTAAATACAAGCATGAAATTAACGAAATAACCCCAGACATGTTGACTTGCTGCTAAAATCAATCAATCAATCAATCAATCAACCTATCAAGTCCTTTCATTTATAATTTTTATTTTTTGATTGTATTTTTTTTTTTGTTTTCAACATCGAAGATTTATTTTTGTAAATGTAATTTCAATCTTTCCTTTCCCTCATCCAAACGACAGCAACCCAAACACACCAGTCAGTCAATGAGATCCTACACTAACCCCATATGCACATATATTGTGATATATGTGCATATGGAGTTGGTGTAGGATCTCATTGACTGACAGGTGTGTTTGGGTGGCTGTGGTTTGGATGATTTTTGGAATAAATGCGACATTATGGTGAAAGAATTAAAATAGTTTATTTGGGTCAGTGAATGAAAGTAGTTAACTGAAAAATAGGATAGAGAAAACCAGCCTCTCTTTCATGCCCCCATTTTTCAGATATTGTGCCACATTTTGTAATGCTTTACAAATAAATACGGATCAGTAGTGGAATTAAGGTTGAATGAAAGCCTTTGTAGTCGAGATTGGTTGTAAAAAGGTTAATATTACTTGTGCGTAACCTTTCTTTTTGTGTAGCATTGTAACCAAATGGTATAGGGGCGCGAATTGTTATAAAAAGCCAGCAACCAAAAGAAAAATGGTGTTGACAGAGTTCTACATCTTTTCAGTCGGCTAGGTGTTATAATATATACACCATACAAGGCACCGAAGTTTTATTCACCATACTAAGAAGAAATAAAAAAGAAAAGTATTTATAGGATTTAAAAGATTCGATCGTTAAACAAAAAGAGGATTAAGATTAGTTTAATTGATACTCGTGTTCGCTGCATATCTATCTATCTATCTATCTTCGTTTGGAATTAAACTTCTATTTCTGATATATCAAAGGATGATGCTCATAATTTAAAGAAATCTGGCCATGTAAAAAAAGTGTAATATTTTGACCTTCGACCCGGCCCAAAAATGCTATTCCAAGGTGATGCATCGGAAAGAAGGGACACATTCCAATGGCCAGTAATCGAAAGAGATCGCGTGGGCGGATTAAGGCTGATAATATGGGACAAGGTGAAGGTCCCACTGTGCCACTACAGAGTGATGCACCGGAAGAGAGTGACCTGTGAACTGCATGGCAGTTATTTCCGCTTGATGACGATTAAACATTCGATTTCAAAGATCGAGTGGCGGATCAAGTGGGCGTTGAACTATTATATAGCTCAGTCAAGACAGAAGTCAAGGCAGTAGAGTTGTAGACGAGATGTGGTAGGGAAAGCCACATCAGGCCGAAGGGGCCATTTGGACCCTAATGAGTTGGGGTCCAGAGAAGATGCTGATAAGATGCAGTAAAGAAAGCCAACACCCAGCAGAGTGGACCCCAAGGGCTCCGGTTGAGCATCAGAAGAACGAGAAAGACACAACCCTGACGGCCATAAGTTTGGGGCCAAAATATTGTAGTTTCCGTTCAGTCTTCAGCTCCCTCTCACACGCAAACCTTGAGTAACCCTTTTCGAACCCTTGCAATAAATCGAGAGGTACATATATTCATAAAGAAGTCTTTCTGCGTCTTTATCATTGCGTGCGTCTTTATCATTGCGTCGGTATGTATCAAGCATGTATATGTATATTTCTGCATGAATCAGCAGATGGCAATACAAGAAAAGCACAAACAGCTTAGTTTCCACAGTAAATTACTGCCTTAACGCTGACTTGTTTTTGTTGAGACATGTTCTTTGGATAATCTCCGTACTAAGTCAATGTTTCAGAATGAGGATAGTCTATTCACCCACCCCCTTATAGTTGTTGGATACGGCATAAAGCTATTTTATTGTGCAACTGGGATCAAGGACAAAAAATACCTACTTTCTCATTTTTTTGTGACGCCTTAGATATTGTTGCTTAGTCACTGATAACTGCTACGTTGGTAATGGTTACTCGTCTGTTTAGGATGAAAAATACAAAACACAACTCCACTTTTTATCGTTAGAGCATTATTTGTTTATTTTCTCTTCGTGCTGTCGTTGAGGCGGGATGAAACGGATTACGGACATCATATGGGTTTCTTCGTTCTTCTTAAATCAAAACTGTTCTCATATCTTTGATTCGTTCATCGTTCTCTTTTTACAGCGAATGTTTGTCTCCTCGCATCCCAGCCATCAAAAGAGAAAAAGAGGCCGAATGATCAAAACCGTGATATATATATTGGGGTTCGCAGAACACCTTACTCTCTACTTCTGCCTCGAATGGTCACTTAGATGGTCAGACTGATCTGCGATCCTAGATCAAGCTCATCTTGTTGCATCACGTCGACTCGTCTTTCTTTTGGCTGTTGTCTTTTTTGATAAAGTATATATTCTTATTCAGCTACCATTTGATTACAATACAACAGTCTCAAGGGTCGACCATAACGGTACATCTTTGGATTCAATGTGTTGTTGATTGAAGGATGTCTTCATTTATTCTTTTTGGGATGGAACTTCCACTATGAAAAATACGCTATTCAAAAATTAGTTTTGAAAACAAAAACTTACTAAAATGGCAAAAAAGTTGGAATGGCAACACACACATTACATTTTCCTGATAAAATCCACGATTGGAGAATGGAAACCAGCTTTCAAAAAATCCAGAAAGGAGCAAGTCACTATATTCCACTTACGAATTGATCACACAAGACTTATGCAATCCTTTATGCTCAAGCAAGAGGTACAACTACAGTGTATAGAGTTTCAAACGCCCTAAAACGCAAACAATATGAAGGACCGAGATGAAAATAGCAACATGGATGATATTTTGTTTTTTTAGAGAAATAAATTTATACCAAAAAACATAATATCATGCTAAGTAATTATTAGAAAAGTATCACAGAGGATTTTGATAAATTATTTAAACTAAACATTAAGAAAAACAAAAATGAACTACACAACTACACAAAATGTAAATATAAACGTACAATATACGCAATTTCCTAGTCTCTAGTCATAAAATAACCCCAGAGGGGTTGACATGCCGTTAAAATCAATCAATCAATCAATCAACCAACGAAAACTCACTAGTCTCAAATTTAACAAGCTCTAAAATAGAAAATTAAAGAAAAAAACAATGTTGGATAAATAAATAATTAATTAAAGAAAGCAGAAAGAACACATTGAATTGTGCGAGCAGGGAAGATATAAAATGAGACAACATAGAAGATTGTGGATAAAAGAAAAAACAAAAATGGAAAAGCAAAGAAAAGCAAAAGAATAGTTGTTGAAATCGCGTCCAATTCGTAGGAGACTAACGAAATGACTCACAACACAGAGTCCATTATCGACATTTATTTTTGCGGCTGTTTTCACAGCTTTCAGGACTCATTAACTAAGAATTGATGATGGTAAGTCAGTTTTATGCTTTCCACTCGGCATAAAAACATTATTAGGCTATATATATATATATATATATATATATATATATATATATATAAATATATATATATCAGTTCATTATATCTTCTTGTTTTCCTTTTAAAACATCGCATTGCAACGTTGTCTTTGTTTACTGTTTTGTGGTAGGAAATAATCATTTCAAGTTGACAACGAAAGAAGGAAAAAGTTGGGAGTAATTTTGGTCTTTTGCCAGGAGAAGGAAGGAGGAAAATAATGAACAACTTTTGAAATGAGTAAATAATCAAGGAAGTTCTTATACAAATCTGTTAAAAATTGGTAGAAAAATCCTATTTAGAGAATGAAACCTAATTTCTGTAAAGATTTATCATTTTTGCTTAATGGAATAATCAATTTCTTGAGGAAAGAAGTTTTGTATCTATCTATCTATCGATCAAATAAAGTTTCCCACAATACACGAATAATTCAAAGGTAATTTTTTTCATTTGTTATTTCAAGTTATTTAAGTGTTTTTTTCAAACTAAAATTTTGAAATTTTGAAATTTATAAAATTTTTAATTCTACGTGAAAACTAATGTAACTCTTATAAAAATTGTCTGGACAAGTTAATTTATAAAAACACTTTCGTGACTTTATATATATATATATATATATATATATATATATATATATATATATATATATATAAATTGGTTTATCTATAAATACAGATTGCTCAATATCGGTAATACATTATTCATAATTTGTTGGTTGGTTGTAATTTATGACTTATCAACCCTTGTAGCTTATTTAATGCCAAATCCCATTTATTACATATATATTAGATATTTATGATCTGTAAATAAATAGCATATAAGTGACATTATTTTAAAACGTACCAGAAATCATTTCCATTCATTTCAATGTTAGGTTTTATGCCAGGCGACTCATGTTATTTAATCCCAAATCCTGTTACATATTCGTAAACGAATAGTGTGTAGGTTACATTTAAATCAAACCAGTGATCAATTGTTAGCACAGATGTAAAGGGTTTCAAGTATTGCTATGTAATAGCAACAATTCGATTTATTATCAGTTATTTGTTTGTCCTTGCTTCTCCAGCCGAGCTCATAAGTGATGTACTCCCATGGACCCCCACATATGGCCAACCAAAAGTAGGACGACCAGCTCGAACTTACATACAGCAACTATGTGAGGACACAGGATGTAACCCTGAAGACCTGCCAGAGGCGATGAATAATAGGGAGAAGTGGCGAGAGAGGGTCAGGGATATCCGTGCTGGCGACACGACATGATGATGATAATGATTTGTTTGTGCACAGTTAAATGGTAAAACAGTTCTATTTGATCCATAGGTGGAACACTAAAAGGTACAAGTCCGGATCAGAATGAACTTGGGAGTAATGTCAACGAAAGGGTATTCTACTAACCCCCCAGAACTCTAAGACTAGAGTCTCACCATCAGATGCAGTTTAGTGTCATATCCAGGACACTCGTTGGGTGAAGGTGGGTGGAGTCTTACCCCGTTTGCAGAGATAATGTCGACGAATTCTACAGCCCCAGCCGATTTGGCTGAGAGCAAATATGTCGAGTTTAGGATAGCATAGACATTATCAAAGGTGCTTGGTAACTGTCAGTTTCTCATTGGTGCAATGATCTCACATAAAGAAAAAAAATTAACAGTCGTCTAAAAAAGGTGGTTGATTTGTCATAAGTACGAAAATGCTGGCCAGCAGAGCAGTATAAAATCTAAAAGTAATTAGAATCTCAGCTTAATTTTGTTTCTTATATGTTATATAAAATTGAAAATGATATATTTAGATGAAGGTTTTTTTTTAAAGGAAAATAAGTCCCATTTGACAATTGTATTTTGCATTCTATAGAAGACACATATGAAACTATTAGTAATGAAACACATATGAAACTATTAGTAATGAAACAGAACCACGAAAAGCAAAATTCTAATTCCTGTTAGTTTATATATATATATATATATTTATAGTCATCCACAGACAGATCTGTTTCGTTCTATCAAAACTCATCAGCGTGGCTAGACATTAGCTTCCCATAGCTGGGATCGAAATCCGGTTGACTCAAAGGCCAGGCTAAGCTTCTAACCCCTCAGCCACGAGGACCTATTAACAGCGAAGTAAATTTTAAACGGTTATGAATCACAATTACAATTGCTTACATACATCCGTTCAATGGCTACCGAGACCTCAATTCATATATGAAGAGGCTTGCAATATATACGCTAATGGCAACACGATTACTTCTTCGCCAGAGAACTCACTGATGAAGTAAAATATTTGACTAACGTATTGGCCCTAGATTATCGAATTTAAACAGTATTTTAATCAATCATATTTCTGCTATCGATTACCAAGGTCTTTATGGGTGTTTAAGAAAACTCTAAGGTTTTGATTTCAAGAAATCCTTAAATAGAATTTTTACTTCTCCTTTTAAACGGAATATTTTTTGGCACCAAAAAGTGTCCAGATGTTTAAAAAAATGGTATTCTGTAAGGGTAAAATCTGGAGGATATGGTGGATATAGCAAAGTCTCATATCCCAAATAAATTCTTCTGCAGTATCAACCGGGCAATACATAACCGAGCATTGCCAGGAAACAAAATTGGACCTCTTCTATCAACCAGTGCCATTTACAGTTTGCTCAAATGAATATGCATTTCATCCAATTTCTGACTATAAACTTCTGCAATGAAGATCTTCTTAGATTTCTGAAAGCTATAATGGACAAAACCAATGGCAGACCACCAAAAAGTCACCATGATATTCTATTCTTGAAATTTCGAGTTTGGAAAGTGTTTGAGTGTTTTGTCCTGGTCAAGCCATAAAGCCAATCATTAACAATTGTCATAAAAGATCCATTTCTCGTCTCCAGTAACTATTCAATAAAAAATTTGATCATTCGAGTTCATTAGAAACAGCATCGATCACATTTCAAAACATTGATTTCTTTGACTTTCTCTGAGTTCATATAGAACCGATTTATCGACTATCTTCACTTGGCCAATTTTCTTACGATAATCCGATATTGTTGAAATACTGATAGCCATTTTGCCTGTAACATTTTTTAGAGACATTGACGTGGATTTTGTTCAACAACTTTTTTTCAAATGTTGATCGTCAATTGCAGATGGACGTCTTCTAACCTTTTGATCTTCAAGTTTTGTATTGCCGTTAAGGAACTTCTAAAATAAGAGCCAAACTATCCGATCACAATTAGATCCTTCAACCCAGGCTCGGTTGATATTGATAGCTGTTTGAGAGGAATTATGACCAAGACTGAACTTATGCAACCAAAGTGAACCTATTACTTCTTTTTTTAATGTTCATAATTAGCAGCATAAAATCTTCCAAATTAAATCATGAAAGAAATAATTAAAAATTAACAAAGAGGAAACTTTAATCATTAGGAATGAGAATTTTTTATACGAATCCTATTATGCTAATAGGATTGAACAGAATTTTAACAGTTTATACTAAAATCCTGCATGTCTGGTTCGTCTAAGTTGGATAGTTTTCGTGATGGGAGGCAGGTGGCCGTATAGTTGGTGCCTTGTGGGCGCTGGAGAAGCAGGGACGTGCTCATGAGTGATGTACTCTTATTGAACCCCACATATGGCCGGGCAAAAGCAGGACGACCAGCTCGAACATACATACAGCAGCTATGTGAAGATACGGGATGTAGCCCTGAAGATCAGCCAGGGGAGATGAATAATAGGGAGAAGTGGCGAGAGAGGGTCAGGGATATCTGTGCTGGCGGCACGACATGATGATGATGATAATGATGATACTAAAATCGGACTGCATTATTTTCTGAACAACCACATATTTGTTTCAAAAGATCGAGTTTTGATGTAATAAACTGTTTAATACATAATGATGATACTTTATGTACAAAATTATTAAAAAGTTGTAAGATTCCCGAGTGCAACGTTGAAAATGTTGTGAACAAAATATCAGAATTGAAAATATTAATGTGAATAAGTAATAAAATAAAGAAATTTTATATCAACACTTGAGGCAAAACTTGAAAAATTGTTTACCTGACATCAATAAAACTTTAATAAGACTTTGTTTTTCTCTTTTCTCACTTTGTATACTTGATGTCTCCTTGATGCACTCACATAATTGAAAACTATTCTATGCCACTTACATATCAGCTTTTAAGTTTAGAAGAAGAGTCCAGAAGGGGAATATCTAGAGCTGATCAAACTCCTTGTTATACAAGTTATTCCATTTGCAAGACAAACATTTTCACTTAGGCAAACATTCCCTTAGCTTCTTTCTTTCTTTCTTTCTTTCTTTCTTCTCCACATACACTCTACTTTTGTTGGTATCTGTTTCTCTGTCTCTATTTCTCTCTCCTCCTCTTTATATATCATCATCATCATCATCATCATCATCATCATCATCATGTCGTGCCGCTTGCACGGATATCCCTGACCCTCTCTCGCTACTTTTCCCTATCGTTCATCGCCTCTGGCAGGTCTTTAGGGTGACATCCCGTATCCTCACATAGCTGCTGTATGCATGTTCTAGCTGGTCATCCTGCTTTTGCTCAGCCATATGTGGGGGTCCATAGGAGTACATCACTTATGACCTCGTCTCTGCTTCTGCGTGTCCTGCGTGTCTGGTTCGTCTAACTTGGATAGTTTTCGTAATGGGAGGCAGGTGGCCGTATAGTTGGTGCTTTGTGGGGTGTTGCCACCAGGACTTATTCAATATTGCTCGCAACATTCTTGTGTAATTGCCGTCTAGCTTCTCCAGCCGTTTTGTTAGCGTCCAAGTGATGCATCCATACAACAGTATCGACACGACCGCTGACTGGAAGAAACTGAGTTTCATCTTATCGGTCAGGTTTGATTTCCATATGATCGATAGTTTATCGATAGCCGTCCATGCCTTCGTTAGCCGCGTGTCGGTTGATGAGACACTAGGTAGGTGAATTTGTCAACCAGTTTCAGAGGGGTTCCGTCTAGTGTGGAAATATCACCTGTTTGATTAAAGCGCATATATTCAGTTTTGTGTGCATTGACATGGAGGTCAATGCCTGCGGCGGTTTGTTCCAAACTATGCAGTAGTGTTTTGGCTTGGTTGGGCGTATTTGCCAGTATTGCTATGTTATCGGCATAGTCGACGTCGGTAATTGTTTTTGCGGGATACCTTCTGCTTCTTTTCTTTGTCAGCTCGAAACCGTTTTCTCTGATTTTATCGATCGATGTTCCAAGCATGTAGTCTAGGCAGATGATAAAGAGGTATGGGGCTAGTGTGTCCCCTTGTAGTATTCCTGCTACAATGTCGAAGTATTCTCTGTCTCCATCCGGTGAACGTACTTTCACTTTGGTGTTTCTATAGAGAATCGTTATTGCTGCTACGGTTTCTTTTGGTAGGTCTTTATACATACATACATACATACATATATATATATATATATATATATATATATATATATATATATATATATATATATATATATAATATTTCAACTCTAAAATAAAACAAGATAAATTCAGTCATGACTAATTTTCTCTTAGCCAATCTTCAGATGAGCTTGTATCATAAAGTCTAAAGTCAGACTTCCAACGTGTGGCGGCAAACTCACCAGGAGATTAGGTTCGTAAAACTCAAAGCCGTGATTGCCCAGTCGATTGGGGCTGTAGAATACATCGTCTGCTGCTGTGCAGAGGGATAAGCTCCCCCAACGAGTGTCCTGGATATGACACTAAACAATCTGATGATGAGGTTCCAGTAATGCTAGAGCTTTGGGGAATGCAGACTACCCCTTCATCGACATCGCTGTCAGGTCCACTTTACCCCCGAGTGGTATCACCTGATAGGGTCAATAAAACTAAATTGTGTACTTATGCTAAACTGAATTGCTTGAAACAGAACATTTTTGACACTGAAATTGTGAACTTATACTAAACTGAATTATTTGAAATAGAACTGTCTATATCTATAAGAATGGATTTGGCATTAATACCCTAAAAAGGTTGATATCCCATAAAAAACAAACCAAACCGAACCAACCAATCAAGTCTGTGAGTGAATTAATTTTTTAAAATTTTATGGCTGAAATATCGTGATGGTAATCTGTCTTTTGAAGCATAGAGCATTTTATTCCATAGATTTAGATGTTTTTAGCAATAAGTCTTAATTATAATTGTTTACACACACACACACACACACACACACACGCACACACACACACACACACATATATATATATATATATATAAAATATGAATAACAAGATATTCAGACGATGTATTTGTTTATATATGAATAATATTGTAAGATTATTGTGTCATGTTGAATCTTAAGATTAAAAATAATAACAACAGGTGACTCTGTTGATCAGATACGAAAAAGTCTTTTTCTTTAGACTGTCTCCAATCCTTGCTGTCTGATGTAACACGGAGAGAAAAAGAATTTATTAGGATCAATAAACGAATCTCGCTTGTCGCTTCACAGAGACACCCACAAATCATCCTGACCAACGTCTTGTCTCTATGGTTTTAAACAGCCGACTCTTGATTTAAAAATTTTCTTTTCTCATACAATCTATCATCTGATCATGAATCTTCTCACGTGTCTTAAAATTTCATTATGATTTTTAAAAACTTTTCATCAAACTAATGATACGTCATGAATCTATTTTATTTACATTTCGGTTTCCGGAGCCCACAACGTTATTTTGACAGGAGCTGATATCCAGGTTGACACCCGAGCACGCGTACGACCTTTTCAGTTTGACTTATATTTCCACTCAAAGATTTCTAGCCAATCTACAACCTCACCAAGCTAACTACTAAAATAATTAATATGATCAATTATCAATAAAATAATTAATATGATCAATTATCAATAAAATAATTAATATGATTAATTGCTACCCGATATATTTCACAATATGCTGCGTTTAACTTTCGGCTTTTTGAAAAACATTTTCATAGATATGTTAGTGTGGGATGTTATGTCTCATCTGAAAATTATTTTGAACTGAAACAAAAAAAAAAAGAAACGAAAAAATTTGCAAATAATTTTTCGGATACGACATAATATTACATACTAACATCACCTTGAAGATAATTAAGAATAACCCGTAAAACGTTGGTATATTATTCATACATAAATGAATGCATCTTCTGAATGTCTTGTTTTTTCATATCTTATATTCATATATCATAGAATTTTCATTTTTCTTTAATATATCATCATCATCAAATCATACTGTTAGCACAGAGTACCCTGACTCTCTCTCTCTCTCTCAACATCCATCCCTATCATCCATCGCTCCTGGTTGGTCCTCTAGACTGCTTCCAGTGTCCGCACAGAGTTTATGTATATGCCCTTGATAGTCAGGCAAACCTGGTGGGTTTATGTGTAGGAGTCCATAAAAGAACGTCGCCCCACACGTTCGTTTTATTTGGGTAATGTTTGAGATAGGAGGTAAGTGGCCATACAGATGCTATTTTGTGCTATGTTGCTTCTGGGATTTGTTTAAAGCAGCAAATGTGTAATCCCCTTGTAGCTTTTCCTCTTTGTGTTTCTTCCATGCTGTGGTGGTATCAGTACGGCAGACACAGCCATAACTTGGAAGAAATTCCGTTTTGCTTTTTCAGAGAGATCAGTTTTCCATTTGATCGATAACCTGTCAATAGCGTTCCATGCCTTTGGTATGCTTATGTATCGTTTTAATTGATGGAGGTTTTCCATATAAGGTATCAGTGTACCAGTGGAAATAATTACTCTTTTCAGAACAATCACTTCCCCAAACAATGTGACAGCTAGAGTAGATTACAGCATCGATGAATGATTATTGATCTACCAAACTATCAATTGTAGATTCTTGCCTTTTCTAAGGATGGTAGTGCAAACTGTTGTACCGTAACACCACCAGCAGCTACTATCATTATATATATATATATATATATATATATATATTGAAATATACTGAAATTCAAATACTAATCACAACGGCTAGTTTGATGTTTTCCCGATCATCTGGCGATAATGAGAGCTTTTCTATCTCAAACAAACATTATCTATTACCTCTTTTCCCTCAAGTATTATGCGTGAAGATTTCCCTATATCATAAGGAAAAGAATTATTTTGAATTGTGTATTTAACCATCTTTTGTTGACGCGTAATATACGTGTTGTATACCCATAATCATAACATTGATTTACGAACTTCAATGAACGAACGAACACACTTCTTTATAAAAATATATCTCTCACACTTTATTCTCGAAGGGTTTGATGTTTCTGTGGTGCGTGAGAGATGAGTGGAGAGACATATACGCAGAGAGAGGACTTCTTCTTCCCATATCTTCTTCCAGGAGCCAGGGGGTGCCAACGCTTACACCCCCTTGGAAGCTCGTCAAAGACGACCTCTCTTCGGCTGCGTATCCTTCGCTCGACTGCGATTCTCTGCACTCTGCCTAAATCTGACCGCGTGGTTCTCATCGCGTGGTGTCCTTCCGATTACACACCTGTTGTACCCGTCTTCCCCGACCGTGCTGTCCTGTTTACTAATCACAACGTGACAGCTTGTCAAAGCACACGGGGTCACTAGAAATGAACCGAAAATCCATGGCATATGTCATATAACATACGAAGGTCATTCAATCAGTAAGGGGAATCTTTAAATTTTTTTTTGTTTGGAATTCATTTATAATAAAAGATATTTTAATCTCATTGAAATATTTGTTTTGAGGCTTTTCAAAATGGTAGAAAACCAAACAATGGTTTATGTTTGAATAGAAGGCTGCCATCAAACTTTTGTTGCCCGAGAAGCATATTTTAGTCAAAAAACGTTTATTAATAGGCTAAATATGGATTTGCCACAACCTGTCCGAATCGAAAAAGTAGTCTATAGAGTGGAAACCGATTATCTGTAAAAGCAAAAATCCCTGGGGTAGCAGTCAGTAAAGAAGGTCATTCAGGTAGACTTCTGTTATTTATCATTGCGTCCCACCAACGCACGAATATGGCACAAGGCCGTTTTTAAGGTGGGTCCGGTCGCAGGGCCAAAGCCCACACGCGTCCGGCAAGACCAAAAATACCTTCAGCCCCGTCAGCATTCCCCTTTTTTTTGGGTACCTCAGGCGCCAGGCAATAAACCCAACTCCCCCGAAGGGGGTATAAGCCTTGGGGGATGGAACCCTGAGGCCGGAGGAAATCTTCAGTGCCGAGGCACACCCGGCAGAACCGCCTAGAGGTAAGACGGCCTACCGAATGCAACCCAAGAACTGAAGAAGAAAGGCCACACACATCCAGGTAGACTTCTGTGACATGAAAGGGCCCAGAAGACTATTTATTTCCTTGTAAAAGGTGCAACTGTAAATAGTGCTTCCTATTACTAACTCCGAAGACAAAATTCAAGACATTCATTGAATGGCCCTTGTACATATAAAACATTCTAACATGACATGTAGATCAATAAAATGATAGTATTTTTTAAACTCATGATTCTAGAGTCATCACATTTCAGTCGAATGCATAACTCATTTTCAAGTGGAATATTACAAAATCTGAGATCTTTGCTTTAATATTAAGCAAGGATTATTTAAAAAGTTCCGATTTACATGCTATAATGATTTTTAAAGTGACAAGAAGATTTATAAAAATGAACAAGAATCTTCAAACACAATAATGATCATAAAAAATACAGAAAAAAGTAAGCTATAAAAAGGTTTTTGCCACTTGAATTATTTTGAACCTTAATTTTGCAAAGTTCTTAATAATTGCAGAGACAGCATAATTTAGTGCATTATCATGTCTTGGATAGTGGCTGAAAGAATATGCTTAGCCACTCCAGAAAAGACGACAGCAAGAAGCAGATGAATTACAATTTGTGCAGGAATAATTTGCAATGAATTGGTTTGGCTAGGAAGAATTGCTGAATGTGACAAAACGGATTTCTTCTGCCTAGATCATCATCTTCAAGAACATTTTCAAGCTTTGGGTTGATTGATTGATTGATTCTAACGGAATATAAACCTGTCTGGGTTATTTTATGTCTAGAGGTTAGGGAATCATATTCATGCATACTTTTATAGTTATATTTTTATGTAGTTGTTTTTTTAGAGCTCTTTACCATTAATTATATGATATCAAATATCCCTAACATATAACAATAATTTGTACACAGTTATATGGTTTTAAGTATTCCTGTCAAATACTAATAATCTTATGGTTTCAAGTAATTATTTCAATTTGATAATAGACATTTGTTTGCACACAATTCAATTGTTTCAAATAATAAAGAATAATCTTTAGTTAAACATTATAGTTTCAAGAAGCTATTCTAAATGCAAATAATGTACAGTTGTATGGTATCAAGTATTCCTGTCTGATATTAATAATTTTTGAATAGATTAATTTAATTCATAGATGTTATGTAACCAGATACAACAACTCCAGATCAGAGTGAATCTGGGAGTAATGGAAATAAAAGGAAATTTCGCAATTCCCAGATATCCAGAGCTGGAGCTCAGCCATCAGATGAAGTTTCGTTTCATACTCAAGATACCATTTTTTGGTGGAGGGGTAGGGCTCTTACACGTCTGTTGTGAATTAGAGTCAGCATATTCTAAGCCGCACCGATAGGGGCGGATGATGGCATGAGAAGACATTGACATTGAAATGGAAAATGGGAATTTAAAAAAAAAAAAAAGAAATGCATATTCTATCGCAACCTTTGAAGAGTTGGTTTGCGAGACGAGCTTGCTAATCAATGTGCATCAACAGACTCCTATAGGCTTCTTTATATATATATATATATATATATATATATATATATATATATATATACTAAGTAGAAAGTTGATACGCCTTACGTTGTTCCTTTAACAGTATTCAATATCTGAATTGAGTCACTAGAAAATCGTATGTTGACTAGTGCTGCAGAGAGGTAAGATCACTGTTTAAAAAAGATGACCAGTTTATGACACTTGACTGCATCCGATTGTGAGTCTCCAGTTCTGGAGCTCTGGGGAGAACTCATTTTTGGCATTATTCCAAAATCAACTCTGTCTCGGGGTCAAATTGATCCGTTTAAGAATTATTCGTATTCGATAATAATGTTTGAAACCATAAAACTACGTGAAAGTATATTTTAGATTAGAAATAGATGATATATAAATGTATAAACAAATAATTGAAAAGTACCATCCGTAAATTGACATTTAAATTAAGCAAAAATGAAAAAAAAATCATTTTATTGGATATATTTATCAAAATTACGTGAAAATATCTTGAAATACTATGAATCATTCAAAGAAGTCCCCATTAGCTTTAACCACGGCCTCCAGATCACTTCGGAATCACCTGCAAGCCTTTCTGGAGGTCTTCCTTGCTTAAATTAGTAAATGCTATCGTTATCTTTGCCTTCAGTTTAACTTTAGTGTTGCATGGAGTTTTATAGGTCTCACGTTCACCTGCGATACTCGCCCTATAATCAAGGTGAATGTAATCTGGGAAATTAGGCGGCCATATATTAGGAGTGATGTATCTGCATAAATTTTCTGACAACCAAACTGGGTTCCCCTACTTCTGTGACATGGTACAGAGACCTGTCATTAGACGTAGGGTCTTTCAGTAGCGCCCCCAACTCTGGTGTCAAGGCCGCACTACCTCCTACAAGCACGTGATGGGAGCCTCAGTGTTGAGTCTAAGGCCATATGGGAAGATGAACGGAGGCATTACGTTATCATCGCTAGTAACTACCTCAGTATTCATCGCTAGTAACTACCTCAGTATTCATAATTGGTTTCATCAATATCCGTACATCTTGTGGGAAGAGAGTAAACCAATGGCTGTTCTGTGAGATCACTATCTGATTTTGGCATGAATTTTTCTCCCGTGAGAAAAACGAAAGCACCTTCGGTTGGAGGAGATACTTGAATTTGTTGAAAAGCTTTACAGTGTGGTTTTTCCTTTTGTCCTCAGGGCCTCATTTTATATGAAAAATTCTGGGTGCATTCATGGAATACCTGTTTGATAAGAAACTTAGGCACTTCCATGTCTCTGGTTATGGAACAGATTAACTCGCAGGGATCGTTGTTAATCATGGCCTGGATCTCAACAATAAATTCGGGTATTCTTTTTTTATCAGAACAATCAGATTGAATTCTTTTCGAATCTTCCACACGATTCACACCCAAACACTGTAAAATCTTCACATTATAACTTCTGTCGTGAATAACTTACAGCATAGTATGTCTTTTCCGGATTTCTGGAGAAGTGAATAATGTGATGGTGCTGCTTTTCTCACAGACAGTGTTCAACTAACTGGAGTTTGCTCCACAGTAGACAAAACTTAAAACAAACGAAACTCATGCGCAAAATTTTCAAATAGAGCCAATTTACCCATCGTACTAAGTGTATATCATCAAGTTACGCTGACAGTACGGAGTTCTCTAACTTTCTCTCGCCATCCGTCCCAATCGTTCATCGCTCATGTGTTCGCACAGAGCTGATGCATGTAAGTTTTCGCTGGTCAGCCAACTTTGGCGCATCCATGTCTAGGGGTTCATAGAAGAACGTCGCTTATGAGTTTGTCTTTGCTTCTGTAGCAGTGCCACGCATGTCTTTTCCGTGTTACTTGAATGGTTTGTGAGATGAGAGGTAAGTGGCTGTACAGTTGCTGTTTTGTGAGATGTTACTGCCAGGATTTGGTCAAAACAGCACATAGAATTCTTGTGTAATTAGCCTCAAACTTTTTCTCCATGTATTTTGTTAGAGTGCGTGTGGTATATCCATATAGTAGTATGGGCACACTTAGAGCTTGGAAGAAACCCCGTTTTATTTTATTGGAGAGATCAGATTTTCAAATGTTGGGTAACTAGTCAAGAGGATTCCACGCCATCACTGAGCGTAAGTTGATATTACTTTCAGTAGATGAGATGATGCAACCGAGGTATGTGAACTGCTATCAAATTTTAGGGGCTTGCCACATAGAATTGAGAAGGCTCCATTTTGTTTAAATTACATGAACTCTGTTTTATGCGCGTTCATGTAGACGCAGATCTGTCCTGATGATTGTTATTGGCTGTATAGTAGGAATTCGGCGTGGGTGGCCATAGTTGCGTGAAGCGCTTGATAATCTGCATAGTCTACGTCTGATATAGTTTTTGCGGGATATCTTGCATTTTAAAAAAATACAAAACTATATTCATATATATATATATAATTTTCTAAATTGTCAAAGATTTAGAGGAATTTTCTATTCTTAACAACTTTAGCAAGTCATTTGGTGATGAACAAGGGCTAAGTAATACAGCCGCTTTTGGCTCCTGAAGAAGATTTGGTAACCCAAAAGATTTCCAGTTTTACAGTGTTGCTTTTCTTCTCGGTATCTTCCATAGTCTTATTTTTTGGTCTTGTCTGGTATTCTTGTTGGTCCAGATAGTTTTACTATTTTGATTTTTATCCTTTTATCCAGCTCGGCGTCGGGCGATATGATTCAAACTATGTAAGTGAACTCCTTTAGTTATTGCATCTTTGTCATGTTGACCAAGACGGTATTAATACAAGGTAATGCATATTGTTACCTTTGTAGAGTTGGTTTGTGAGATGAGCTTGTTAACCATTAATCAAGATGGAAAGCGAGTGATTGATGGAGAATGAAGCTGATTTCAAAACTGAAGAATTCCCTAAATAAAATCGCATCATTCTCAAACAGAAGCTCTCTACCTTAGATCTACCTAAAGCTAAGTTCTGGTGTAGCTTCAGATCAAAAAGGTTGCTATTTAGTGAACTGCTGATATGTAGTTTACTTTAGCCGGGCAAAAACTCGACTTGTCGGATACTCAGTGAGGATTGGATTCAAACTACTAACAAATTGATATGTGAGATGATATTGTCTACTGTAGTGTTACGGTAAGCGCCTTATACTTAATCACTTGAAAACAGAAAAAGGTATAAAGTGGGAACAGAAATAATAAACATGATTTCCTAAACTGATTTTAGCGATTGAGGTACACAATCTACTTATTAAGTTAGATTTGGTAAATGTGAGTTTAATAAGTTTATCAAAATATTTGCTTGGTTTAGCCTGGCAAAGAACGACAAAAAGTGGAAGATTATTTTGCGTGTTAAGAAAACCTGTTTTAAAATTAAGCATTCAAAATAATGGCTTTAACTTGGACTCGAAAATTTATCTCTGAGATCGTTGGTAAATACCCAACTACTGTAGACACCAAGTAGACTTATACTGATAACCACTTGCAATAAAAAATAGACTCATTATAAAAATTCAAAGCGTAGAAAATCGGAATTAGATCCGGGTGGCCTTCAACATGGCAACGAAATGAAAGTTTTACGCAAGAATAATGAATGGGATTCTTGCTACATCTGAACGCCCTAAGGGCACACATAAGAAGCAGGAGAATGGCTGACCTACCACTGAGTACATTCTTTAAAATGGTGTCTTTTCAACAATTTCATAAAAGTTTTTGTTTCCTTGCGCGATAATAGTTGAATATCATTATTTTATTTTCGGTATTTTTATCATAATATTTAAAAAGAATTTTCTGAACTCATTACTTTTTTAGATCAATTTCCAAGTTACCTCAGCTAGCAAAACTTATAGAAATAGCACATTTGAAGGAGGTTCACTTGTTTTTTTTTTAATTAGCAGTAAATAAACTAATAACAGATATGACGCAGAACATTTTTTTGTAATAGCCGAACATTCTGGTTTCATAAGACGTATCTCAAACAAACTGCATGAATTTTTTAAAAATTCATGGTATAATTCATGTCGAAGAAAATATCATAGAGTAACAAAATGTTTATGAAAAATAATAAAATCCATTCATAAAAAAATAGAATTAGTACTTAGATGCCCCTAAGCTTTTATTTAAGCCTTAATTTATCAGGCATGGATTTCATTGTTTCTCAAAGTGGTTCCAACTTTCCCGAATAGCGTTTAAAAAATTTTTTTTTGGTAGATGAAGCCTTTTAACGGATCTTTTTTTAAAAAAAAATTCCTCCATGAATTTTCAATTGGATGGAGATACAGATTGTTTGCTGAAAGTGTTATGATAAAATCTTGAATTCCTTTTGCTTTATTGTCCTTAAAAAATGATTTCATCATCACGAAACAAATTTCCGATCGATGGAAAGAGAAAATTATCCAGGATTTTGATGTATTATGTTCTTTAGAATTGGTTAGGCAACCAGTCTAGGAGAAGGAAATCTCTACATTCATAACAGATCTACTTCGCATAACAACTGACCATTTGTCGCATCCAGCTCGTGATGAAGGTGCTAGCACACTACAGAGGGGAAGAAGGCATAAAATCATGGCAAGTCAAGGAAAATACTTGACTGAATAAAAATTCTAAGAATTTGAAGAGTTTGGGTATCTTATAAAAGGTACTGGAAACTTTTACGCAAGATTATATTTCACTAGAAGACCAAGGAATATTATTTTCGACATACAGCTTTAACGGTGAACCTACCTGCCAAAATGTCTGCTCTTGTCTCTTGTGGGAGTGACGCACTGTGCAAATGAGAAGATGAAATATTTGAAGAAACAATTATCGGTCCATGTAACTCATATGTAAAGGTGGCAATAATATTATTGAATAAATATTTGCTTTTGGGCAAAGATAGCACGTTTCAACAGCAACGTATTCCTATGGCAGTTGTACACATTTGTGAAACGAATCATTTCAAGATAAATTGCGTAATGCTTTTTCCTCGTCATGATGCAATGGTAATCAAGCTGATTTTGCAGATTTTGCCATTGGGGGTTGTGAAGTTGATCCTCACTGGGGACTCAGTACTCGAGGCTTTCTCCAAGTCTTTGTAAATGACGATATGTTAAAGAAATTAGCACTCTTTCATAAGGCAAAAATGTGAGCGATTTTAAAAGCTAGTATATACACACACACACACACACACACACACACACACACACACACACACACACACACACACACATATATATATATGTATATATATATATAGATAATTTTATAGTATTGAATTAATTTAGAGGGTTATTGCAACGAGAAATAATTATTATTTCGCATTGCAATAGCAATCTAAATTAATTCAATACAATAAAATGAAATAATTTGTGCAATGCTTCAAGAAAATTACAAAATACTTATATGTATATGTATATTATAAAAAAGCTACACACACACACACACACACACACACACACACACACACATATATATATATATATATATATATATATATATATATATATATATATATATAAACTAAAAGAAATTGAAATCTTACCTTTTTGCTATAATCTAATAACTAAAATGTTCATGGATTAACAACTTTGTAATAGAAGAAATTATCATTAGATAATTTTAGCGAAGTTTTACGGACGAATGCTCTAACAATGATGATTTATTAATTCATATAAAGAAATTGAATGTAAATTTTACTACATATGGCTAAAATTAAAATTTATCGAACATCAAGTTACTTTATACACTATTTTCGTTTCCCTTTCTGAAAGGCTTGAATCCCATCTCCTCACTAGTTATGGCTAAAAAATTAGACAGAGTGCTTCTTTAGTATTAGTATGGCAACTGGTCTAGGAGAAAAAGTACCTTGCGTTGCATCCTGCTCATCGATGGGGATGTGTTAAATTATACTCCAACTAAACATTGATTATTGATTAAATTTCATGAAGCAGCCAGATTCAATACACAGATGAGTAACATTCAGAGGAATTATGTCACGAGTAGGTGTGGGTACGCCAGTTAGTTATATTTATAATACTGAGAAAAATGATACGTTTTAATATAAACTTAAAATCTATCTATCTATCTATCTATCTATCTATCTAATGCTCTGGTCTTCTTTTTTTTTTTTTTTTTACTGATAATTGTTATTCTACCCAAGGGAAAGTCCTCCTTCACCCTCTCATTCTTTCACACACTCTTAACACTTATATATGAGGTGATATCGCATAAACTGGACATCAATTTTTAATTTTGTCCGCTTTTCAGATAAGTCTAGGGCTGGCATCAAATGAAAGATATCAATGAAACAAAACTTAGTTGGGCCAAATGAGGCTTCAAGAATTATGAAAAGTATGACCACGCGGGAATTAGTGGGTTAGATCAATATGGCAGCAGGTGAAAGTAAATTGAGAAATATTTCCTTCTATATTTGGAAAACTGACTTTGGCTTTCGGAAAAGAGAATTGTTCTGTCAGATAGAGAAGATATATATATATATATATATATATATATATATATATATATATATCCTCATGTCAGCTGCATCATTAGAAGTTTCTTCGCATTCAAAAAATACAGGACACTTTTAAAATGAAGATGACGCAAGGAGGTGAAATAAAAATTATTTTAGTTTTTTTCGTGCTCAACTAGCCAGTATTTGAGCACTCTGTTGACTTAAGAAAACCATTTTGTTCATTCATCGATTAAAAGCACCAACTAATTATCATTTACTTGTTTGAGCACACTTTTTTGTTAATTCTAAATATTAACTTCATTAAAACAGACAAAATACATTTTAATTACATTCTGAAAATATTCCGCTACTTAAATATCACGAGAATAAGTTATATCCGTGTTGAAAAAAATAGAAAAGTTTCTTCGGTGAATCTGTTGGAAATCGTTTTAATGCTTAAAAAAGTAATTCTGATTTTGTGATTTTCGGATTTAAAACTAATACTTCTCAACATATTTGGTTATGTTTGATTTTTCTACCTTAAAATAATTAAACCATAATTATTCGTATATAAGACATGTTATTTTTTCAGATTTTTCAGCTCAAAAGTTAGAGGTGCGCATTATACACAATAAATATATAATTATTTCCGGACAAATGCCTTAACAGAATTTGGAACATGATGACTAAGAGTAATTTATATCTTTATCCGAATTAATGCGTTTTATGCCGTAAGAGAGAAATATCCACGGGAATTTGTGGATGTTTATGATTTTATTTCTTCTAATGTGACCTTTTTTTCAGTGGAAACTTCTTATCTTTTTGTATGAACATGTCTGTGAATTTCCTCTAAATACTGTGTAAGTTTTGTACTTTGACACAAAATTTAAACTTTGTAAATTCTTATTTTTAGTCTGAAGAAACCGATAAAAAGTT
Organism: Sepioteuthis lessoniana; assembly: GCA_963585895.1. Classification (NCBI taxonomy): domain Eukaryota; kingdom Metazoa; phylum Mollusca; class Cephalopoda; order Myopsida; family Loliginidae; genus Sepioteuthis; species Sepioteuthis lessoniana. Next base: position 85,453,461 of record OY757911.1, read on the forward strand.
GAACAATTTAACTACTACAAATTTCAAAAAGTCACTGCGTGTTGTATACAAGAATCTTTTTCTCTCCCGAAATTTCGTAGTTTAATTTTTGAATTATGTGTTATACAGATGTGGCTAGTATACGCAAATAATAAAAGTATTAAAAAAACCCTTAAACATGATATTAGAATTATGAAACATTCCAAAAACATATTTGTTTATAGTAACAAGTCAAATAAAATATATATAGTTAAATCATCTTTGTAGAAAAAGTGTTGGACTTTGCAGTTAATAAACATTACAAAAAGTCATAAAAGTTTAGGAAAAATATAAAAGAGTTTAGTAAAGTTGTTAATAGATTCGTTTTGTCTGAGAGAATTTGTAAATTTCATAAGAAACCAGCATTCATTATTCTCAACGAGCGCAAGAGAAACTTCAAAACAAACCTCAAAGTAGGTTGTTAAATCCAATTACACTTAGCTTGTATTGGTAGGAATGTTTTAACTGAAGGTTGTATTTTTTTCAAATACATGAAATTTTTAGTGATGGAATTGACGTAGGAAGCTGAAATAAGAGCTTCTTTCAAGTTTTACCATGGTCTACTAGACAGTATATGAATACTTTCTTTATTTAAGAAAAAAAGTTTTTTGTTAATGGAATTTAAATGACTTCCCACCAAGCCAAAATGCGACACAAGGCTATTTATAGAGAGAAGCTAAGCATGAATCAAGACTCATGCACGGTCAGACCAAAAAGTGCTTGGTTTCTTCGGTATTCCCTATATAATATAGGGAATGACGAAAAGACCAAGCGCTTTGCCTCAGGCGCCAGCAATGGACTTAATCCTGTATAGCAAGTATTTCCTGAGGCAAAGCGAATCTGACAAAACACTCCAAACCCAAAGCGGGCCTGTGAGGATGGCCTCGTCTATGAGGATACATTCGTTAGGATGGCCGTGAGGATGCAAAGATAGCCGTGCTACAGCCGGCGGCCGAATATAATTATTTGTTAATTACTCCCTACCCACTCTCTCTCTTATATATATATATATATATACCCTTGGACAAAAATATAAGATCATCCTCAAAAATGAAGAAAAAGATATTGTTCAAAATTTTTGAATTATGAAAATCAGATAAATGAAAGAGAGGGCATAAAGACAAATTTAAAATATGAAGAAATTTCAATCAATTTTTTATATGTATATTAGCATTTATGCTTATTTTTAAAATTTTGTTTTGACATAAATAGAAGACCTATAAGCAGCACTGAAGAATATAGAGGCAATTTTTTTATTTGATATTTAGTAGATCCGCCGTTAGCTATGATAACTTAAAAAATTCGGTTTGGCATACTATCAACTAATTTCTAAAGTTGAACCGAAGGTATTTTTCCCATGCGTCTAAGATTGCATTTTTGAGTTCAGAAATTGCTGAATACTATCGACCTCCATGAACTTTTGTAACAATGAATTAATACAAATTTTCTATAGGATTGAGGTCTGGAAAGCACACTGAGTGTTCAAGAAGTCTTATTTTTTGTTCAAGCAAGTACTTCTTTGTTATGGATAGCAGAATTATCTTGCTGAAAAATCCATTTTTCTCCACATAGACGACGCCCTTCTTGAGTAAGAGGTACATAATTTAGCATCTTCACATAATCTGTTGCTTTTTGTTGACTACTAAAAAATTGTAGGTTAAGTTTTCCTGAAGATGAGAAAGCCCTCCTCTAGATCATAAGAGACCCTCCTCGACTATGCCTAGTTAAGTAATCCTCTTCTGGAAATTTTTTGCGTGCCAGTACTTCTGAAAGCCATCTGGACTGTTTGAATTGAATTTCTTTTCGTTCGAGAAAACAACTTTTCACCATTCTTCGGCACTCATGGTTTCATATTGACGAGCATACTCAAGTCATTTCTCTTTGTGCTTCATAGTTAACCTTGGACGATGAATTCTTTTCTTATGCTTAATTTTTCGTAGTTTAAATGCCTTCTAATTGTTCTAGTACTTCAGTGAGCATCCACTAGGGATTTTAATATTTTTGATGTTGACGAAGTTTTCTTTTTTTACTTCGCGAACAATTCTTCTCTTGAATTGTCGTGATCATTTTTCTGGCCTGTCAGTCGGTTTTCTTGTTCCATACTTATTTGAACTTTTCAAGTAATTGCAGATAACGGTTTTACAGCGTCCTAAGGCCTTCGAAATTTCTCTCTGATATTTTCCAACTTTTTTCAGAGCTGTAATTTCGCCTTTCTCAAATTTAGATAATTTAATTCCTTCAGCCATTTATGTTTTTAGCATTTTAAGTATTGCAGTTTTAATAACTTTTATATTACGTAAACTATATATGAATGCACAAATCGGGAAAAACAGAAACAACAAATACAGCCTACACAACACGTCAAACAGGAATGGACAACATCTAATTGATTTCATGATAGAAAATAGATTAACATGCCTCAATACAAACTTTCAAAAAAGGGAGGGGAAATTATGGACCTACACATACGTGAGTAATAGTAAAGCACAGATAGACTACGTCTTTATAAACAGGAAATGGAGAAATAGTGCGATGAATTGCGAGGCATACTCCTCTTTCGAGGGTGTGTCCTCCGATCATCGAATAGTTACGACCAAAGTACGACTAAGCCTACGAAAAAACGCCACACGAAAAGCGACAACCAAGCACAATGACTGGGCCCTACTTAACAACAGAGATATTAGAGACAAATATGCATTAGAATTAAGAAACAGATTCGAAGCACTACAAGAGAAGACAGAAAAAGGTACCCCAAATGACGAATATGAAAATTTTGTAGAAGCACACCTTGAGGCGGCAGCAAAGTGTATTCCAACAAAACCTAGAATTGAATATAGAGTCCCTTGAGAGACGTTAGCGGTTAGAGAAAAACGTGCACTCGTGAAAACTGCCTCCAAAAGCTATCGGAAGAACCCAACAAACACAAATGCCCGAAAACTAGAAAAGGCACAATATCAATTAGTAAGAATATATCTAAAAGAACTGGCAGAATACGTACAAATTCAGATAGATAAGATTAGAGACTCGGTAGAAGATAGACAATCCAGGATAGCCTGGCAAACAATAAACGAAGTAAGTAGAAGGAAGAGCACAGCCAAAGCAAAATTGAAAGCTGCAAGCCAACAAGAAAGAGTAAAACTGTGGGAACAGCATTTCAAAAATCTACTTGGAAACCCACCGAAAATAACGGATGAACCGATCACCAGAATTATAAGTAAGCAATTAGACGTTAAACTAGGTCCTTTCATCAAAGAAGAACTCGACTCAGTTCTCCGAAGAATTAAAAATAGGAAAGCTGCAGGGCTAGACGAGATCCCCTCAGAAGTGTGGAAGACTAGACAATTCGACGATATACTGCTCCGGCAATGCAACGCAGTCTATAGACAAAATAGGATAGAAAGATGGACGAAGGGATGCATCCTTCCTTTCCCTAAAAAAGGCGACCTCGGACTAGCCAAGAACTACCGAGGGATAACACTTACATCCATAGCAGCCAAAATCTACAATGCCCTACTACGAAACCGCAGAGAACCCAAAATAGACAACATTCTTAGGAAAAACCAAAATGGCTTCCGGAGACATAGATCCACAACCTCACAAATACTGACCATCCGTAGACTCTTTGAAGGCATTCGGGAAAAAACCTTCAGGCGACATTACTATTTGTCGACTTTACCAAGGCCTTCGATTCCATACACAGAGGGAAGATGGAGCAAATTCTACTAGCATACGGCATACCAAAAGAAACTGTAGCAGCGATAATGATTCTCTACAGAAACACCAAAGTGAATGTACGTTCACCAGATGGAGACACGGAATACTTCGACCTTGTTGCAGGAGTACTACAAGGAGACACGCTAGCCCCATACCTCTTTATCATCTGTCTAGATTACGTGCTTAGAACTTCGATCGACAAAATCAGAGAAAATGGCTTCGAGCTGACTAAGAGAAGAAGCAAAAGATACCCCGCAAAAACAATCACGGACGCCGACTAGGCTGATGACTTGGCGTTACTGGCGAATACGCCTAATCAAGCAGAGACACTACTGCATAGTCTGGAACGAGCCACAGCTGGCATTGGCCTCCATGTCAATGCACACAAAACTGAATATATGTGTTACAACCAAACAGGCAACATTGCCACAATAGACGGAGCCTCTTTGAAACTAGTAGACAAATTCACCTACCTAGGAAGTAGCGTCTCATCAACCGAAAAAGACATCGACACATGACTGACGAAGGCATTCACGGCTATCGATAGGCTCTCGATCATATGGAAATCAGACCTAACCGATAAAATGAAACGCAGTTTCTTCCAGGCAGCGGTCACATCAATACTGCTATATGGATGCACTACATGGACGCTAACTAAACGGCTGGAGAAGAAGCTAGACGGAAACTACACAAGAATGTTGAGAGCAGTATTGAACAAGTCCTGGCGACAACACCTCACGAGACACCAACTGTACGGACACTTGCCCCCCCCTCATCACGAAAACTATACAAGTTATACGAACCAGACACGCGGGACACTGCTGGAGAAGCAAGGACGAGCTCATAAGTGATGTACTCCTGTGGACCCCCACATATGGCTGTGCAAAAGCAGGACGACCAGCTCGAACTTACATACAGCAACTATGTAAGGACACGGGATGTAATCCTGAAGACCTGCCGGAGGCGATGAGTGATAGGGAGAAGTGGCGAGAGAGGGTCAGGGATATCCGTGCTGGCGGCACGACATGATGATGATGATGATGATGATGATATATGATTAATTTTTAAATTAAATTAAGTCCTTTTTTGCCTAATTTTTTGTTTGGTAGTCTTATATCTTAAATAAATTTTAAAATTTAACATAAATGCTGATATACATATAAAAAATGAATTGAAATTTCTTCTTATTTTAGATTTAGATGTCTTTGAACATTATCTTTCATATATCTAATTTTCATAATTCAAAAATTGTAAACAATGTATTTTTATTCATTTTTGAGAGTGGTCTTATATTTTTGTCCCGGGGTATATATATATATATATATAGTGGTTTAGAAATGTTAATACCCTCATATGAGTATCTTTATGGTATGATTTCACACAGTCTCCACATATTCCCATCTGTGTCAGGCTATTCTTGGAATCTCCCATAGGCGATTTAAAAATGTTAATATTTCTATAGGAGTGTATTTATTTGAAGAGCATATCTGATATTACAGAGACATCTGGAGGAAGATTCAATTTAGTGTTAACAGGGATAGTGAATCGATAGAGATTTTAAAATCGTAATATCATAAAGAAACATAGAAATGTTAACTTTATATATATATATATATAGTCATCCACAGACAGACTGTTTCGTTCTATCAGAACTCTTCAGTGTAGCTAGACACGCAGGACACTCGAAGCCAGAATCGAAACCCGTCCAACTTAACGATAGACCAAGGCTTCAGACCACACTGCCACAAGTGGACTACGTTGGCTAAGGGAATTTTTAGGTATTTTATGTTTAGCAAACAGCAGCAGCAGCCTTTGTTTACATTTTTTTGATACCCTATCGACTACCAGAGAGCTCAATTCTTTCGAAGAGCCTTGCATTACGCTAACGGTGGCCGTCAATTCCTTCGCCAGAGAGCTCAACCCCCATGGGGGAGCATTATATATATATATATATATATATATATATATATATATATATATATATATATATATATATATATATATATATACGAGGATCAGCTGAAAAGTTGACAAGCTGACCATTATACACTCAGGAAATGTAAAACAATGAAGTTTATTTTTTAACATAGGCCTCCTTGCGATCCATACGCTTCTTATATCGGTGTTGCAGTATTTGTGCCCCATTTATCTACAGTAGACATAACTTCATCATATGAATTTTTCAGTCAATGAACTTTTCAACCTATTCTCGAATATATATATATATATATATAGGTATTTGAACATATTAATAAAAACTGATATCATGCCTTTGGTTTATTTTTCTTAATGTATATGAAGATAATTAGGAAGACTCTAAAGCTCCAGACTTATTTATGATGACTGAATACCCGCTCTGAATATCAGAATCGATTCTTTTGGCTTTTCCTAGGCTCGAAATCTATTGACACAGGTCGGAAATTCACAACAACATCATCCACTACACTGATCAGATGTCTAAGTACGTATTCTGTGTTAAAAAACCTTAAAAAACAGAATAAAACAAAAAATAAAAACAAGACGCCCTCCCCTAAAAACCAAAACCAAAACAAAACGAAATAAACATTCCGAATCAGCTTTCTCACACACAATTTTTTTTATCCGTGTATTCCTAAGCTCAAGGAAAATAAAAAAGACGAGTGATTTATGAAAATCTTTCATCTTTAGAATAGGAATTTGTTTGGTTGGGTTTATGGCATATCAATTCTTTTAGGTTATTCAATGCTAAATCCAGCTGATATATATATATATATATATATATATATATATATATATATATATATATATATATATATATATATATTCTTGATTTAAACCAAATAATCTGTAGGTAGCATTATTTTTAAACGAGCCAGCGGTTATTTGTTAGCACACAGTTAAATGGTTTCAAGTACCGCTATTTAACATTAGTAATTCTATCTTATGTAATGCTCATCCTTTGTTTGTACACACTTAAATGGTCAAGTATTAGTACTGTTCGCCGCAGTTAAATGGTTTTAAGTTAATCTATGTTATACTAATTTTTCAATTTAACATAAATCACTCGTTTACACACAGTTTAATAGTTTCAAGTTCAGTAAATGACGAAGTAGTTCTATTTGAAACATAAAATTTAACCGAACAGGTACTACCACTCTGTGTCAGAAGGGATCTGGGAGTAATGGAAATGAAGAGGTACTTTATACTCCCCGAAGCTTCAGATTCAGTTTAGTATCATATCTCGAACACTTATAGTGGCGGGGGTCTTGCCCCTCTACTGAGATGCAGTCGGCGTATTCTACAGCCCGAGCCAACTTGGCTAAAAGAAATTTGGAAACGTCTATTAAATTTGTTTTTACGAACAGTTTCCTTTTAAATACTCAGCCATTAACCTTATACCGTTTTTTTACTTTTTCCCTAACACAGAAGAACCGGTTTATCATATTTATCCCCCCCCGCTCGAGCAGGATATGACACAAGGTCAATTTTTTAAGCGGAGTTTAACAGGTTTTTATTCAGAGTATTCCTTCTCCTAGACTTGTTGCCTCGCCAAGGCTGAAGAACCTAGTCTGCCCTACTATTTACCCATAGCTGGAGGGAGAATATTTGGATTCATACCTTTCCCAATGGTATTAGTGCTATGTGAAATGCAATCAGTTTCGTCCAGGATTTGAACTCGTGTCGCAGTGTCCATTTCCTACGACGATAACCATTACACCACGGGCACTTCCAAAGAAGAACCGGTTTATTGGTACGGGGGATCACTTTCAAACGGAAGAGAGTAAACTCAGGAACTCAGGTGAAACATTTGTTCCCTGAACATTTTTGAATGACAATTCCTATTGCCCAGTCGGCTGGAAGTGTAGAATACACCGACTGTTTCTCTGCAGAGGGGTAAGACCCTCCATGGAGTGTCCTAGATATGACACTAAACAATCTGATGGTGAGGATCCAGTGATGCCAGGGCTTTGGGGAATGCGGAGTACCCCTTCATTGCCATCGATTTTAAGTCCACTCTGGCCCGGAGGGGTAGCACCTGATAAGGGTCTTATCTATGGGTTAAATAGAACTAAACCGTGGTTTGAGTTTACTGTTTTTGGCATTTAAACTGCGTATTTATGCTAAATTGGATTGTTTAAAATAGAACTGGTGTAGGGTAGGCTGCTAATCCTTCCCCTGGATTGCTCCACTACCCTTGATACGTACTTTATAATGCTGAGTGTTAAGCAAAGAGGTATTAAGTACCATTTTAAAACTGAATTGTTTGAAATTGAATTGTACTTATGCTAAACTGAATTGTTTAATATAGAAATGTTTTGACATTTAACTGTGTGTAAACAAAATCTATACTTATACTAAAGTGAGTTGTTTGAATTAGAACTGTTTGACTTTACTGAATAGCTTGAAATAGAATTTTTTTTTACAATTAGGTTGTATGCTTAACTGAATAGTTTGAAATAGAAATAGTTTAAACAATTAAACTGTGTACTTATATGAAACTGAACTACTTGAACTGGTTTTAGCATTGAAACTGTACCTATGCTAAACTGAATTGTTTGAAATAGAACTGTTTTGACAATTAACTGTGTGTGGAGAAAATCTATACTTATACAAAACTGAATTGTTTGAATTAGAATTGTTTGATTAAACTAAATAGCTTGAAAAAGAAATGTTTTAGACAATTAAACCGTGTACTCATGCTAAACTGAATTGTTTCAAATAGAATTGACTATTTGATAAAAATGGATTTGGCGTTAAATAACCTACAAAATTTGATATGCCCTAAACCAACAAACCAACCGACCAATTTTTTAAAAATTTTCTATCTAATAATCAGCCCAGTCGGTTGGGGCTATTGAATACACCGACTGCATTTCTGCAGAAGGATAAGAACCCCACAACGAGTGTCCAGGATATGATACTAGGCAATATGACGGTGAGGCTCCAGTAATGCTGGATCATCGGGGAATGCGGAACACCCCTTTATTGCCATTGCTCCCAGGTCCACTCTGACCTGGAGTTGTAACACCTGATAGGCTCCTATTTATGAGTCAAATAGAACAAATTGTATGCAAATAAATGACTGATGTTAAATTCCGCATTGATTAGTTTATCATAAATATAATCGCTCTATCATGACAGCAAGATTATATAATTCCTGACCAATGACAATACTATTACAAAATAATAATTATACGTATGATATCGCCCATAAATAAGTACACTATACTATTGAAAAAGATATATACGTAATTTTGTAAGCCAAAAATATCATTGCCCAGTCGGCTGGGGCTGTAGAATATACCGATTGCACTTCTGCAGAGGGGTAAGACCCTCCAATGAGTGTCCTGTATGACGCTAAACATTCTGATGGTGAGGTTCCAGTGATGCTGGGGCTTTGGGGAATGCGGAGCACCCATTCAATGCCATTGCTCCCAGGTCCACTCTGGCTCGGAATGGTAGCACCAGAGAGGGTCCTATCTATAGGTTAAATAGAACTTATCTGAATAATTATGCTAAACTGAATTGTTTGAGTTAGAACTGTTTGACTAAACTGAATAGCTTGAAATAGAATTTTTTTGACAATTAAGTTGTATGCTTACATTTAAACTGTGTACTTATGCTAAACTGGATTGTTTGAAATGGAACTGTTTTTGACATTGAAACTGTACTTATGCTAAACTGAATTGTTTAATATAGAACTGTTTTGACATTTAACTGATATAAAACTGCTTTGACATTTAACTGACATTAAACAAAGTCTATGGATTTGACATTAAATAACCTACAAAGGTTGATATTCCATAATCCCAACCAACCAACCAACCAACCAATCAGCAAAAAAATATTAGAATTTTAATATTTCTAGAGGAAAATCAAAACAAGTACTATTATAATTACCAAACTCTCCAGCATTGAAACTCTGTAAGAAGGGAAAAAAATCATTCCTGATTTGAAAATATTTTTCCAAAATGAAATTTCTTGAACGACTAACCAAAAATACGAATATATTTCCGTTTGAAAATAAGTATTATTTTTTTACCGTTACAAATCCATATTTTTGGTAACACTTTCAACGCTGTAGAGTTTGGAAATAGATAATGCCTAATGATATCCGCTTTGATTACATTATGTTCCTCTATAAATGATAAAATCCTGGTGTCTTTGGTTTTAAAGAAATAAACTTCTTTAATTGAAAGTGATGCGGTGTACTTATATATGGGCGTTTTTTAATCGCTGAAGCAGATGAAATGGTAGTCCAAATAAAAAGGTAAACTTATGAGTGCTGATTTAAAAGGATGGCAGAATTATTCTGCCTACCTGTAAGGATGGCGGGACGCAAACTTCCTGTTGCAATGTGTTTTTGTACCCAACTTGGCTAAGTTGCTGTAAACGACATTTGATTATCATATTTAATTCTACGAGAATGCACCACAGACAAATTACCATTTGACAGTAAAGTCTCAAATGTTTAACGGGATCTTTTCGCTGCTATAAAAGCAGGAATTTGGTTTCATTATTTCTCATATTGAGAATGTCACTTTAAATGAAATCATTCTTTTAATGTTCCAATGCAGATATTTATGAGCGTGATTGTTGCCGAATCTGCGAGAGATGTTGTCTGACAAACCATAGAAAAATGTGTGTGTGCGTGAACACCAGTAAATAATGTTACCGATCAGATAATAAAGCAGTGGAAGCCGTCGAACAACGTTTCTATTAATATCTTCCTCACAGGTCACGAGTACGTACTGATGCATAAAAGTATACGGGAATAACAACAAAACTAAATGTTGTTCGGCAGATGACAAGGTTTAGATATGATTTTAGCATTATGGTTATAATTTTTTGACCCTCTATACTTTACCTTTCCTTTGACATGCTCATAAATCTAAACGGGATTTCATATCATATGGACAAAGTAATTTAAAAGAATTGTGGTAATATGTTTCGTACTTGACGAATTGGCCCAGGCTTATATTTGAGGATACGGGATGTAGCCTTGAAGACCTGCCAGAGGCGATGAACGATAGGGAAAAGCGGCGAGAGAGGGTCATGGATATCCGTGCTAGCGGCACAACATGATGATGATGATAATATATATATATATATATATATTTATATGTGAGCTGTTTTGAACAAATCCTCCAAGAAACACAATACAAAAGTTGTTCAGCAACCCGGTGAGAACTGCTTGATTTTCTTTGCTTAATGACATATCAACCTTCGTAGGTTATTTAGCACCCAAGCCATCCTTGCAGAATTACAGTAATGATACTATTTAACTCATAGCCGGTGGTGATTAGGGGGTTTATACCTATTTCAAAGTAATTAGTGTGAAAATAAACGTAATTATGGTACTTGAGTTCGAACTCGCTTACTTCGACGAGACTGCAGTCCCACACTTTATCCACAGAGACTCCCTCTGTAATTCCAGAAAAGTTAAGACGAACCTATCATCATCATCAGGGCACCTCTGGTGGTGTAACGGTTAGCAAGCTTGACTATCAAACCTACACGAGTGAGTTCGAGTCTCATTGGGCGCCCCATTCATTCGGCCTTGTGCCACATCGAAGCAAAGAGCTTTGTAAATTACTATCATCATCATCATGTCGTGCCGCCAGCAAGGATATCGTTCATCGCCTCTGGCAGGTCTTCAGGGCTACATTCCGTATCCTCACAAATCTGCTGTATATATGCTCGAGCAGGTCGTCCGGCTTTTGCCTGGCTATATGTGAGGGGTCCATAGGAGTGCATCACTTATGAGCTCGTCTCCGCTTCTCTAGCAGTGTCCTGCATGTCTGGTTCGTCTAACTTGGATAGTTTTCGTGATGGGAGATAGGTGGCAGTATAGTTGGTGCTTTGTGGGGTGTTGCCTCCAGGACTTGTTCAATATTGCTCGCAGCATTCTTATGTTATTGCCGTCTAGCTTCTTCTCCAGCCGTTTTGTTAGCGTCCAAGTAGTGCATCCATATAGTAGTATCGACACGACCGCTGCTTGGAAGAAACTATTTTCCTATGGACTCAAACCGCATAGAAACACCAGTCCTGGGCGAACAGCAAAGACTTACATACATTGACTCAGTAGGGACACCGGATACAGTCAAGACAACTGGCTAGGAGCAATGAATAATAGGAACGAATTGAGAGAGAGAGAGAGAGAGAGAGAGAGAGAGAGAGAGAGAGAGAGAGAGTTAAGGAACTCCGTGCTATCAGCACCGCTCGATGATGATGGTGATGGTATATATATATATATATATATATATATATATATATATATACACCAATATATATATGTATATATATATATATGCATATATATATTTCAAAATGAATTGATCCACAAAGAGATTGGTATTTTTAAAGAATTATTTATTTCGTACTTACATATCTTTCATCACAGAACATTTAGGGCATATGAATGGGGCACCCAATGAGTTCGAATTCACTCATGTTGGTGTTATATAATGACTGTTGATATGGATTTTGGGTTCGTTCCGGGTGACCCCGTGTGCTTTGACAAGCTGTCATGTTGTGATTTGTAAACTGAGGGATAGTAGAGCGTCGGGGTCGGCCGGTCGAGCAGGGGTGTAATCGGAAGG